>ML685851.1:4938400-5009905 GCA_007922175.1 Pelusios castaneus
TCAGTATGTAATAGACATTTATTCACTGAAATATATCACATGTTAACTCTGTATGTACATACACATTTATTCAATGAAATATATCACCCGTTAACTCTGTAGGTATATGCCTACAGCCGTATATACATACACGCACTGTATTTTGCATGACGTGTACTTATTTAAAAACAATCATCACGTTTTGAATGCGCCGGCAGCCGATGGAGTGTATAAGGAACCACATTGTGAGGTCACCCTACAAGCAGCTCAACGCTTTGTTCATGCTAACTTTTTCCTGTCAATTGCAGATAAAAGTGAACTTGGTTTCAGGAGGGCATTGCTCTTTCTCTATAGGATTCCTTTGCATCTTTTCTATTCCCCACAAAGCGCCTCGGACCTAAACACCAGGTCTATTTTCAGACCTGAAACTCGGTGTTTTATTCCTCACTGCCGCAGATTTCAATGTTAGCCACCGAGAAGCGCCGTCTTCCTACAGCCGCGCTCTTTACACTGGAAACCCAAAGGCGGGGTCAGAGATACGCAGCGCACCGAAATCCAGCGCCGTGCCAACCCAACCAATCCTGAAGTGACTGGGGCGTACGAGACTTGAATAGGAGCTGGGCCCCGAATTGACTCAACAGGAAAGTTTCCCACTCACAACCCCGCGACGCAGGGGGAACGCGGAGGCAGTGCGGCCTGCAGACAGGAGCGAAGTCCGGCTCGGCGACCAATGGGAAGCTCCGTCCCTCCCCTTTGCACGCTGATTGGGCAGCTCCGGAGTTCGCTTTGCCTTATTAACCAGGCCGGTCGGACTCCGGGACAGAACAGCGCCGCCCTCTGTCTAGAGCAGCGTCTCTCTGGCTTAGCGCGGAGGTGGGGACGGAGGACTGCCTCTGCATGGCCCCCGGAGCTGATATGACTACGGCACAGATCGGGGGGAAAAGCGAGGCGGCGCCTGCGTTCGGCCAGCCCGGCGGCGGCCTCCAGGCGATGGGGGGCGAAGAAGAGAGTGACAAGCCCAAAGTTGCCCCGTCCCTCCTGCCTTTCAGCGTGGAGGCGCTAATGGCTGATCGCAGGAAGCCGGGGGGCAGAGACGGCCTCGCCACCAGCCCCGAGGTGGCCGTGCCCCTGGCTGCTGGGGCGTCCCTCAGCCCCAGGGTGGGATCCTTATCGGTGGAGACGCCGGCTTCCCCGCTGCCCATCAACAGCCATTTTCCGGTCGGGGGACTGGTCAAACTGCCCGAAGAAGCGCTTGTCAAATCGGAAAGCCCCGAGAAGCAAGAGAGGACGGCCTGGATGCAGAACCCCAGGTTCTCCCCGCCTCCGCCCAGTAAGTAGGAGATCCGACTCGCGGGGCCAGACGGAACGTGTAGACGGCCAGATGCGGTGTGTGTTCCACGGGCTACGCTCCGGAGTCCCGATCGCAGGGGAACGCTGCCGGAACGATGTTGGGACTGACTATCGGAGGCCTCTGCTGCTTAATTTTAAATTGCATTCTAGAGAAATCGCTATTCCGTCCCTCGACCTCCCCCATGAAGCCAAAATCTTTCTCCAAGCTCTAACCGCGTTGCTTTGAATCAGTTGGGACTCTCCTTGGAGTCAGCGAGATAAATTAGCTATGCTGAGGTCCCGTGCGCTTCATTCCTTTCCCCAGCTCCTTAAACTTGGGTTCTTTTAGAAATAAATTGATTTAAAATGTTTTCTAATGGCAGCAGATGGCTTCAGAGTTTCACGTGCAGAGGAGGAATAGAAATTTCTGGCACCAAATGTTGTTTGGGGAGGGAATACCCGATTGCATATGTCAGCTTGAGTTCTGATTTGAACGGCCCGGAGACATTCTGCAATCACTCGGTGGTGTTCCTGGGGAAGTTGTTTGTATTATTTTATAGCGATACACCTAGATCGGCTTCTTAATGCCTGATGCCTCTGTCCTGGGATTCTTACAGGCATCAGGCTCTAACTGCGAGTGTTGTATTTTGAAAGTACAGAGATCTGCAATTATTTCAGGTAGAAAATATCTATAAGTAAAATTCTAAAAGGATCAGTCGGAATGAGCACTAAAAAAAATCCTGTCTAGCTATTGTGCAGGGTTCCAGAAATTCTATGAACTCCCCGCGTAGGATACTTCTCTCTCCGATTCTTTCTGGGACAAAGTCTTCTCGCCTTATTAAATGAAACGAGCGGGGTTTGATTTATACCCACGTTGCGATATAGAGTGCAGCGCTGTGAAACTCTTTCAAAGGCCCTTGAGGGAGCGCAGGCTCCAAAAGTGAATTGTGTGCATATTTTTGTGGCTTTCCTGTATTTATATTACTTAATGAGCAGAAGTATTTTTTTAGCTAAAAATAAATGGAGCAGGATTTGGAGTCTCTTTTACATGGTAAATGAGGCCATAGGAACCAGAACTATCAAGGGCAATAGAGCGACAGTGTTAATTCAGACCTCACAATTAATTACATGCTTAATCTCTTTCCCAGGGGTCTAATGAAGAGGGTGTGAGCCGCGGAAGGCCTGCGTGTTTTATTTATTTTTAGTTAGTCCAATCAAAGACAAGGCACGCACTTTAGTGAGGGGCTTCCCCCGCTCTGTCCTGGGCTGACACCATCTTTGTGTTTTGCACATCAGTGGATTCAAGTTAGAAAAAGGGGCCCTGAGTGTACCTGTCCAGTGCACCTTCCAAAGGGATAGCCTTGTTGGTCTAGTTTAGCAAAATAAACAAGGAGTCCTGTGGCACTTTTAAAGACTAACACATTTATTTATAAATGGCATGAGCTTTCCTGGGAGAAAATCCCACTTCGTCAGGCGCTTTGAAGATGGAGAATTTATGGAATGGGAGGACATTAAAAATTAAATTTTAAAACTAATTTCCTCCCATTCTGTAAGTTCCCCATCTTCAAAGCATCTGAGGAAGTGGGATTTTCTCTCACCAAAGCTCACGCCATAAATAAACTTGTTAGTCTTTAGAAGTGCCCCAGGTCTCCTTGTCTGTCCCAGCGCAGAGCACTTTTGCAGGATGTTCCCTGTGAAGGAGACAGATGCTGATCCGGTTCTGAGCCCTCAGTGGCCCGGGTTAGGATCGTTAAAGGTTGTGACTGTCGGGGGGGGGGGGAGTTTTACACCCCTTGTTAGCCGCTCTTGGGGAAACACCCCTTCTTCCGCGATCCCTTGAGATGGGCCCGCTCCAGCCCCAGCTCTCCAAGCTGTAGCAAGCCCGAGTCTCGCCTAGCGCCAGGTGCGATGCGTTGATAGTAACGTGGCTTTTGTGTCTGTCCTTGTTCCCCTCCCGCAGGGCGGCTGAGCCCCCCGGCCTGCACCCTACGCAAGCACAAGACCAACAGGAAGCCGCGGACCCCGTTCACCACGGCGCAGCTGCTGGCCCTGGAGCGCAAGTTTCGGCAGAAGCAATACCTCTCCATCGCCGAGCGCGCCGAGTTCTCCAGCTCGCTCAGCCTCACCGAGACGCAGGTGAAGATCTGGTTCCAGAACCGGCGCGCCAAGGCCAAGAGACTGCAGGAGGCCGAGCTGGAGAAGCTGAAGATGGCAGCGAAGCCCATGCTGCCCCCGGCCGCCTTCGGCATCTCCTTCCCGCTGGGCGGCCCGGCGGTGGCCGGCGCCTCCCTGTACGGAGCCTCCAGCCCCTTCCAGCGGGCCGGGCTGCCGGTGGCTCCCGTGGGACTGTACACGGCTCACGTGGGATACAGCATGTACCACCTCACATAGGGCAACGGGGCCAGGGGACCCCCGACAGCCGCCTGCCTCCCGCTGGGGCAAAAGCCAGCGGCGCCAGTCCCTGCCCGCCTGGCCCTTTTGTCCCACCCGAGCTCCGCTTGGCTTCCAAGCGCCCCGCCCCAAAGCCGACACCCCAACTCTCTGGCCTCTGCCCCGGCTCCAGATTCCAGACTCTGCGGAGTTCCCACCAGCCCCGCTGCAGCCATCGGGCTGAGTTCGCGCCTCTGCGCTCTTTAGTCTCTTGCACCGTTTACACCGTGATCTGAGCTCTCCAGGGGCTGGTCCTCCCTCCGATTCCCCCAGCAGGAGCCTAAACCGCCCTCCCAGCGCGGAGAAGAGGCCGTGACCCCAAATCCTGTAGGTAGGAAGGGTGGGGCCGACAGGGGCCGACTGACACTTTCTCTCTCTCTCTCTCTCTCTCTCTCTCTCCAGCGAGAAAGAGATCCCCTGTAAAATAGCCTCGCAGTATCCCTGGAACAGCGCTGGCTGTTACCTGTGTTCCCTCCTCCAACAGCTCCTTTGGGAGGAGCTCTGTGTACTATGTAATATACTGTATATTGGAAATTTTATTATCATTTATATTATAGCTATATTTGGTAAATAAATTAATTTTAAGCTACAGTGCTCGGCGCATCTCCTTTGTCTCCACGTTGGAAGGGAGCGAATTTGGGCCGGGCCCCTCCTATATAGCTGGCCTTGCCCAGATGGAAACACTTCCCTGGGCCAGTGTTATACAGCATTGCGCTGGACCGTATTTTTGGGTCTCTCGGCTGTACTCCTGGCCTGTTTGAACTTCACTTCTCCAGAGCTCCTCCTCCCTTTTCTCTAGCCCGGGCCGGGGGACCATGTTGCTTCCCCAGCATTGCTCGGCAAGAGCCGGCAGCGAGGTCGCTTGGGCCCCGGCTCTGATGTTTTCCCTTGGCTGGTGGGGGAAGTAAGCGTCCTTTCCTGCTCCGGCCCATCTGAGCAGAATCGCAATCGCATTTCGCCCCCCGGGCCAGTGTGGCAGGCGATCAAGGGAAGTAAGTGGCAGGTTGGACGGCCAGCTCTCGAGTTGGAGTTCCCAGTAGTCGGGCTGGAGGATTACAGCCGGGGCAGACGAGTTGGTTTCTCATCTGACCTTATCTGGGCGAAGGCAAAACAGGACTTGGTGGCAGGAACACGGGGAAGGCTTTGTTTTTCTGCAGGCTGAGGATCTCCAGGATCTGCGTGCGGGGTTGAAGGGAAGGAGCAGGGGCTGGATTCAGCTCTGGCTGGCTGCCACCTGTTGGGGTCGGTCCCCCCAGGATGTAGGTAACTGGGTGTGCTAAGTGGGGGCTGCGAGCTGCTCCCTCCTGTAGTACAGCTGTGTGTGTGTGGTGGGGAGCTCCCTTCCTTGGGGTTGAGGAGCAAAGCTGCAAGGTCGTTTCCTGGAGGTGCGTGGAGGGGGGTCGGCTCCATCCATCCCGATGTTGGGTCCCTGGGTGGGCAGCGCCATGGATGGGGAAAACCAGCGAAATGGGACGTGGAGGGCACAGATCTTGGAGGAGGTGGGAGGGTCATTGGCGCAAGTCTCTCCCTTGAAGGGGGGAGCTAGTTCAGGCGTGCTGCCCTTGGGCCCCGCGGATGGAAGTTCAGCCAGCCTAGCCCCCAGCCCCCAGGGTTTCTGGGCTCCCACAGGCCGATTTCCAATCCGCTGCGATTGCAAAACTCCCCTCCAGCAAAGACCAGAGGCGCGCGGTTCCAGCGGGGGACCGCGGAAGACAAGAGTGGGTACAGCCTTCAAACCAGCCCGCCAGAGGCCAGGATCGGAGCCACATTTGCTTTCCTGCCGCGGAGCACCAGAGCCGAGCTAGACGCCCAGGGGCCGGCGCGCCGGAGTACAGCGAGCCCTCCTGTGTGCGCCCACGGCCGCTGCGACATGTGGCCCCCCGGACATTCTGCCGATCCGGTTTGGAGAGGCCGGTGGGGAACGATTCCCCCTCTTGTCTCTATGGCCGGGCCCTGGCTCTGAGCTTCCCAACGGGGAAGTTGCGGCAAAGCTAGAAAGAAACTAATGGGGCCGGGCGATCGGCTGCAGGAGCTACCCGGCTCCAGAGAGACTGGCTAGGGGTGAAGCGGAACTTTTCTCATCTTCTAAATAGCAACGATGTTTTCAACAGCCCAGCCCAGCCTACCTGCGCCTCCCCCCTGCTTCTCTGATCTCGCCGTCTTTTCTCTCCCTGCTCACTTCCCCCCTTCTTCCCCGGCCCTTTCCTTTTCCTCCTCTGTCTTTCCCCTGCCTTGGGAAAATGACAGCGGTGTGGGCCACACCGAGATGCAGGCGATTTCCCACGTTCCGGCTCGAAGAGACTTTGCCTCTTCCGAGGTTAGATCTTGTACCCAAAGCCCCTTGGAGAAGCTCTTTCCCAAAGATCAGACAGCAGGAGAGTCAACTCCAGATCTGTTTGCTTTTGGGAAGGGAAGGGGCTGCCACCCGTCTCTCTGGCTGTCCCGTTAGGTGGATATTAAAGGAATATAATCAAAATAACGCTGAGATTTCAAATCGCAGCCATGCGCTTTCACCTCTTGCTTGGTCGAGATATTGTTTTTTAAATTAGGTCAACTTGTCGGATAACTGGAGTAACGATCCCCACCGAAACTGAACGTGTCTTTGCTTTAGGCCCCCCCGCCACCGACCCGAGGGGTAAAGTCCCTGGTTGCTCAATTAAACCCAGATGAGAACAATTAATAACTAAGTATGACAATAAGTTGGGAATCACACGGATGATCGCTCCATGTGAATAGGAAAAGCTCACACAAAAGAGCAAAAAGGATTTGTCGGCTCTTTTTAAGGGGGAATTGGCGTTTCTTTTTCTTGCCCCTGGCTTACCAGGGAAGAAAACTCACTTTTGTGTCTTTGTCGCCTTAAGGATCTCAGTGGGCAGTTGGAAATGAGAATGGCTGTTTTCCTTTCAACTTGAGGGTGCTGGCGCCACGCAGCCCCAAGGATAGAGAGTAGCCAAAGCAAAGTTTCTTAATAACTCTCCTCCCCCTCAGTCAGTTCCCTGACTCCCTCTCTGTCACACAGCATAGCTAGAAAGGCTGTGCATACAACATGGAACAGAGAGATCACCCCCCCACCCCAACTGTACAACATTGCATGAATAAATGCCTCCCCCCACCGCAAGTAGGTTATAATGAAAGCAAACCAGACAAAGCCAAGAGGGAGCTTCCTATGCAAGAAGTAGCATGTTCATGCAAAGCTCACATAGTAGCCAGATCCGGGGAACGGTGAACAACCGAAAAAGGAAGCCATTTTTGTAACTCCCCTGCTTCCCCCCCACCGCCCATGAATCCAATGGCAGTATTTTGTTGATGTGTACATCATACACACCAGAATTCAGCCCTTTAACAGATGTGGCTAGCCAGCAGTTATATGCGTATGTTAAAAATGCTGTAGCCCACAAATGCCTGTTCAAATAGTATGTGGAGAGCAAAAATTAAGGGTTCTGTCAAAAGGTGAAATAGTGCTTTCCCACCAGTTTAAAGCAGGGAAACAGGCTGCTCCAAATGTAGGCTTGCACTGCCAGTTACACATAAGGAGAACAACTGGAAAAACCTGCTGGAAAAATGATTTACAAGAATAAGGTTTTATGGAATTTTGTTCCAAAGGGGTAGTTGTGTTAGTCTATTGCAGAACAACAAGAGTCCTGTGCACTTTTAAAGACTAACAGATTTATTTATTGCATGAGCTTTCGTGGGAGAAAATCCCACTTTTGTGACTTTCTGGTCACTTCAATGTCTCTTGCAGACTTTAAGATTTATTTTGAAATGCAGTTTAGTGTCTAGTTCCTGGAGACCTGGGTAAAATTTTCAGAAGCACCTAGGTGATTTAGGAGCCTAAGTCCATGTCTGCACCCAGTTCTGGTACCAGTTAAACTACTCTGGTTAGATAGTATTAGTACAGTATTTCTACCAGAATAGTTAAACTGTCCTTATGTCCAAATAATTGGATCTGCATGGGAATTGTTTTGGTTTAGTTAAAGTGGTAGAGTTTTGTGTGTAGACAATGCCAAAGCCACTTTTGCCAATGGGACTTAGGATCCTAAATAATTTAGTTACTTGTGAAAAAATTATTTATTTTTCTTTCTACGTGTGTAGTCAGTGAAATGGGTGATATAGCTCTGAGGGTCCAGCTATACTACAATGAATAAATATTAATATGTTACACATATTGCAGCACCTAGGACTTGCTTACACACAGCTAGCCACTAACTGAGTTAACATGATTCCACTACCTATGTTCCCTAATCAGGTTAACATGTTTTACTTCCCTGGTAATGGAACACATTTAAAGACTTCTTATTACAAATTGGAGCTATGTTGTAGTAAGGGGACAATTGTTATAACTGAGTCCACCTCGTATAGCTGCCTTTGTGCTCCAGACAGACATGATGTGACCCTTCATCTCAATAGGCTGTTGATGCTGAAACTTTAACAATGAAAATGTGAATAACACTATAGTTATACATTTTGCTATTTATCTTGTAGGAGAAACATCGTCTGAGTCTGATGCTATGGACAAATCTCCTTGTGATTGGGTGTCTATTCTACACAAAGCCTGGAGAGATAAATTAGGCCAATTAATCTATAGGCTGCAGCTGGAGGAAAGCCAGGGCCTGCTAAGGCCTAACTGGCTGATGAAATCTAGCTGGGGGAGGAGCTGGGTTGGATTTATAGAGTCAGGAGCAAGGGACAGATGTGTTAAATGGGTGTAGGCAGCAGTTCTGTTTTGGGAAGAAGGAACAGGGTGTTTGGGAAGCTGTAGAGCACAGCTAAAACACAGTTACTCCTTTGGAGGAGGGAATCTGGGCTTGAAAACACAAGAGTGGGGAGAAACAGATGGCAAAGAAGTGGTTCAGGGAAAGGCAGTGAGATTCAGAAGGGAACAGATATTAGCTGTGGGAACAGATGTTGGCTGTGGACTAGAGGATCCCTGAGCTGGAGCCAGGAGTAAAAGGTGGGTCTGGTCTGCCCAAACTGTCTACTAGGGAAGTGGTGGAGAAAAATGCCTGAGACTGCTCATTTGTGAGGAAGGACAGTGATATCCCTATGTGGGGGTTTATGTAGTGTCCTGATTGGAGAGCTGAGTCATGATGAGGAAGCTGCTGTTCCTGGAATGAGAGTGGGGATTCAGAGAGATGAAAAGATCATGATAAAAGTATGACTGCTGGAAAGGGTGTAGTCAGAACCAGAGCTGCCATGAAGTGGTGCTGTCAATCAGTGAGGAGAGTTCCTGTTATATTCCTATTAGCTTCAGGGTTGTGGATCAGGCCCTAAATGTACTTGATTTAGCATGCCTGGAACGGATTCACTAGGAAAGAAGTTCCAGAGGAATGAGAACCTAAATCTGAAAGTGGCTGGGCATCTTCAACTCCCACTAAAGACAATGGGAGCTGAGGGTGCTAAGGTGGTTTTAGGGGTGGGGTGGGGCGGTCAGGATCTCCTAGAACTGGAACTGAAGAATGCAAGTTTTAAGGATAGAATTAAACCAATATATTTTTAGCTAACTATATGACATATTTTATGTAGTTTGTCCTTGGAAGGCCATTTGGAGTGGAAAGGCAAAATGGGAGACTTGGGGAGGATGGAAGAACCCTGATAGTAACGGGTGCAAAAAACATGAGAATACTAGAAAGGGTGTGAGTGGGGTATGAAAGTTCTCAGAAAGGGGGAACATAATTCTTTTAAAAAGACAAGAAGGGGTGAAATGGAATGAAATTAGTATGTAATTATATGTGTACGTTTGACATTATGTGCAAAGATCAACTAATGTTGGTTCAGAAATATGGGTGAAAAATTAAAGAGCTAAGGCCCACATTGTCTCAGGTGTTTTTGCATCTAACTCCCATTTATTTCAATGGTAGTTAGGAGCTTAAATACCTTTAGGCCAAGAGCCTCAAATTCTCTCTTGGTATAAATAAGTGAAACAACCATATACCAAGAGTTGCGTCCATTTATATTAGCAAATCTTTTTTCTAATTCTGCTGTATTGCTTATCCTCTATTGATGATAGATTAAATAAACAATATGTGTTGCCAGCCTTTTTAAGGAAAAAGAAAGCAGGAGTGCAAAATACTATAGACGTGTCATGGAGTTGAGTTAAATATGGACTAGACAATGGGCCTTGGTAGATTGAGACATTGAGGACAGAAGGAGACATTATGGTGTGGCCTGTAGTGGCATGATTGTGCAAAGCACTGCGTAAGTACGAGGTAGATAACCAACAATAACAACATGAACAGTCATTTAAATGCAAACTGTCTTTAGAGATAAGCACTACTAAATAACTTTAGCAATTCAGCTTTAACAGATCTATCATAAATAGAAGTACCTTTATCTGATGGGCCAGTATCTAAACTCAGAAAGCTCTGAAATTTACAGCTTAAGATCTTTTTAATTTAGGAAGCTTTAGCTAAGGCATCCTTCACGTCTTCGTTGTTCAATGAAGATTTGATAAATGTATTCTGGACTGTTGCATCCTGAACTAAGGAACTGTTTCACAAATGGATCCTAATATGAAGTCTCATTCCCAGTGTTTTTTAACTAACTGGGGTACCTGAACTAAGATTACCTATCTAGATTTATTATTAACTGAAGCATCCTTAACCAACTTGTCTTACTCAAAAAGGTATCCTGATAGAGAAATTCCATAATAAATACCATTAAATACATGCGTTTTTAAACTGTTTCAGGCCAAAACCGACCGGGGGGGAATAAAAAGTTGTGATGGATATTAATGTTAAACCATTACTTGTTTTTAAAAATGATTTTCTTCATAGTTGTATTTTTTCCTTCCTCATGAGGATTATAAAACCAGGAAGGCCTGAAGTTTCTAGCTGCATTTCTTTTGGCATTACAAGTGACTAAAATGTCACTTAGAATAGATAGGAGAGTAGTTATTTTTTCAGGCTTTCATAAACTTAAGCAAGAGGAAATCAATTCTCAAAATAAATAATAAATTTTAAAATACAATTTGGGGCTGAGACCAAGTATGGACTTTTCAATCTAAAAGGAATTAGTTTGAAAACATAAACAATTAGGGTTAGGATCTTAATTTATCTAGAACTAGTAGCGAATGCTGTAAAACAGTGAAATAAGGCTCTCTAGGTTTTATGTTTTATTAGACCAACTTTCGGTGGGGTGAGAGACAAATTAATCACTGGATTCAGGCCTGTTCCAAAGACCAGTGGAGTCTTTCCAGGAGCGCTAGCAAGCTTTGGATTAGGTTCATAAGTGGGTGCAACTTCAATGAAGACAATAGAGTTGAGCTGCTTATGTGAAAATTAAATAGAGCCCAGTGTGTGAGCGCATGCAGGAATTACGGTGGGTTGGTTGTGAACTCCTAGTTTTCCATTTAATTCATATGTGAGTGTGTGTAAAGATGTGCTTGTTTGCACACACAACATAAGTGTAGTGTATCTAAAACTTTTTTGTCACAATGCCTACTGAAATAAGTATTTATGCGCAATGGTAAACATCAACACTCACTGTGTAGGTAGCGCTACAATAATATATACGCTCTGAGAGACCTGAACGCATACTTTAGAAATCAGCAGAATCTGTTTACAGTGAACTGCAATAAAAACCAAAGAACACATCAGTTAGTATCAGAAGTTTATCTTTTCAATGTCCAGAAATGGTTTCTGGGCCTTTGATCTATTCTGTCAAGCATTACTGGAAAATTGCCTCTCTGTAATTACTGCAGTCAGTATGGGGCGCAACTTGCTGGCAACATTTGCCAGTACGGACCCCTAGGGACATGCTTTCTGGGTATAGATAAGTGACATTAGCTCATATTCTAAAAACCTTTCACATAAACAAAAAGCAGAATGTGCAACATGTCAGGGGCTAGGGTGATCCTATACCAATTATTTATGGCTTTTTTCTGTTTCATTTGTTAGGCTCTGGTCCTGTAATTCCTCTTCAGGCAATATTCCTGTTGACATCAGTGACATTTTGACTCGGAGTGAAAAACATCCAGGATCAGGCCTAACTTGTGAAATACTTGCAGGGCTGCATTGTGCCTTAACTTTCTCAGCAGAACTCCTTACTGAGATCAGTGGGAACTCTTTTGTTTAAAATGAGCTGGCACTCTAGGACAGTGGATTCCATTAGGAAGCAGTGTGGGCTAGTGGCTAGAGAACTAGTGTGGATTTCAGGAGACCTGGATGCCATTCCAGATTTGGCTGCTGGCCTACAGTGTGACCTTAATTTCCTCATCTATAAAATGGGGATAATGAGGCTTGCCACCTAGTGAAGTGCTTTCACATCAACTGGTAAAAAGCACCTTATAAGAGCTAGCTATTATTATTATTAAAAGCTTCTATATTCTCTTCCTCCCATGTAAACTGAAGGAAAGACATAGTGTATGGTTCATTATATCTGACTGGTCAAGAGGTCACTAGCATTCCAAGATGCACAGAAAAATATGCAAGCAAGAACACGGTACAGGAAAAAGTGAAATTCACTGTTCATGTCATTATGATAACATTCAGGTTAGTGTCACAGCTAAAGGATGAGTGATGTACATCATGGCCATATGCAGCCAGAAGAAAAGCGAGTGAGCATTTAGAGAAATGGCTCTGAATACAGAAGTAAAAATGTCCACACAATTTGAAACCAGACCATCAATGTGCAGTGGAGCTCCAATGGGGAGGCTAACATGAAGAGAACAACTTCCATGTGGTGGTGATCAGAGCACCAGACATGGTGCAGAGAGGTGAAAGTCAACGTAGAATGCGTCCGTAAGAGCATAGCAGCAGGAAACCACCCTAAATATACGGTGCTGGTCACAAACACAGCTTGGGCAACATATCTCCAGGGTGGTAAGGTAAACACAAGCATGCAAACAATGGTGAAACACATTATAAATATTGGCAATTCTTAGTGAGACGTTCCAGAGCAATGTGCTCCATACATATGTAACCCACATACTTGGGCTGCACTGCGTAGTGGAATAAATAGGGTGACCAGTGTCTTGATATTATTAGACAGTCCCAATTTTAAGGACATTGTCTTATATACAGCTCCCTCCCTGAAAAACAAAGTGTCCTGGTTTTTCACTTGCCATCTGCCCTACGTGTAAGAAGAAACAGTGGTGAGGATGCGTAGTTTTCACTTTTTGGTTTGGGGAACTTTATATGCCAATGGACTTGCCAGAGCTAGGTGTGGTGACTTTTCTGGATGGACCAGAATCATCCCCAGACTGGGCACGGTGGGTAGTGGGTGTGCTCATTAGCTGTTTAATGCCACTTAGCTGATTACCATTGTGGTCAAACAGCCTGACAGGAGGTGCCTAAAGGAATTTATGGGGAGGGGTGTGGAGTTTATACATAGGGGTGGAAGCCAGGCTTCAATACTCAGTGGTGGGGCAGCACAGAAACCAGAAGTGTCTTCAGCTGTAAGAGTTGTGTTCCAGCCGGGGTCTTCACCAATGGTTGGATTTAGACTGTAGGCTCCCTCACCCTCCAGAAGAGAAAAGGACTGGAACTGTGGCAGACTGTGCAAGTTGTAGCTTGTCTTTGCAGAGATACAAAGGGACTTTGAAGGAGACTGTGGGGCTAACAAAGTTCTTCAAAGCGTCTGACGAAATGGGATTTTCTCCCATGAAAGCTCATGCGATTAATAAATCTGTTAGTCTTTAAAAGTGCCACAAGACTCTGTTTGGGGCTAACGTTTGTTTCTCAGACTTCAAGTTTGTGTGCCTTACAGAGAGTTTGCACACCATTCTGCAGAGGCCGAGAAGGATAAATCCTCCAGAGAAAAGCTGGGGGGGAGGGAGAGTGCATGATTATATTTTTGAATTTGAACTTGTAATAGTACCAATACTAAAATTTTGGGAACTGCCCCCTGAAGATGGTGGTTTTGAGAGTTATTGACAATATTCAATTTATCATGGGTTATAAGTAAATTAAGTATTCATAGACATATTTAGTAAATAGTTTCCCTTTAAAGTTGTCCTTTTGTGTTGCTTTGCTATCCAAGATTTAACACTGTATAATATAGGCCTATATAGCAGCTCTGGAAAGGCTAAACTCTGGTCTGTACCATAGTATAAAAACCTGTTGAGGGATAGGAAGTGGAAAGAAATGCTATACCTGCTGTTGTTAGCCTTTCCCAAACCTATCACACATACATAGCACATACACAATGGGCCTAATGAACTCACACAGATGGGTGACAACGAATTCAGGCCCAAAATGAAGTGCCTGAATCTTTCTCTTGGTGTAAACATTTTGTTTTTGACTTTCACTGCTTTTCTGCGTATTTTCTGGAAACAAACAGCTGTGCTTAAGAAACAATTCAGTCAATGAGAGTGCGTCTACACTGGCAACTCAGGTCAACTTAAGGATGCTTAAGTTGACCTACACAAAGCCGCGTCCACACTGGGCTTTTATTAACTTGACTTAATAGCACCACCTCTGAAGGTCGACTTAAGCCTTAAGTCGACTGCAAGCCAGTGTGGACGGGGAATAGCGCTAAGTCGACCTTATTAAGTCGACTTAAAAAGCCAGTGTGGATGGCTATGTCTACTCTTAAGTAGACTTAACAAGGTTGACTTAAGTCAACTTAAAGTCGACCTTGTTAAGTCGACTTAACAGAGTCAACTTAATTTTGTAAGTGTAGACATAGCCTGAGAGACTAATGCAGTAAGCAAACTGTTTGTCATTTCATCCTTCTATTTTATTCTACTACTCTCATTTTTCTTTTTATTATGATTGGATCATTCTGCATCAGTCAGCCTGTATCTGTTAGTACACCAGTTCTTGGAGATTTAGTGGTTTGAAATAAGGAGTAATTAATTTTTTACAGTACAGTGGTGTATCCATTTTTCTTTTTTCCTAGTTGAGTGTTAGCGTATGCATTGTATTGGGCCTCAATCCTGCAAAGACTTATGCATATGAATATATTACCCATGTGAGCAGGTCCATTGTCCTCCAACTTGTGCATCTCATTGAACTAAGTGGAATTGTTCTTGTAGGTAACATTACCCGTGAACATGAGTGTTTCCAGGTTCTGGGTTATTTTTTTGTAACTTTGATCTTTATAGCTAGCTGTTGTAAAAATCCGTACATTTGTATTTTAAAAATTGAGGAAGTAAATCTGGGAAAACTCAATACATTTTTAGACCTGTGCTTATGAGTGAAAGAAAACTTACTTTGCTTTTATCTGGCAATTTTTTTCCAAGCTGACATCTTAAAAAACTGTACCTTCATTGACACAATAATGAATTATTTATAACAGTCATGTATTGCAGCTTTTGTATTTGATTTTAAAATAGTTTGTTCAAAACAGCATAATATTGTTATAAGATATCCCCTAGATCTTACTTGAGGAGAAGATGCCGTTCATGGTAACTGAACATGTCAGTTAATATACAGAAAGCTTAGGCCTTGATCCTGCAACATTTACCTTATGCCAGGCTCCTGAGCAAAGCTCCATGTCTTCAATGAGGCCCCTGCAAGTGTAGGGGGCTGTTAGAGTGCAGTGAGTTGTGGGATCAGGGCCTTAGGTTGATCAGAAGGTCGAAAGTTTTTCCATTTCATCCTGTCTTGCTTGACTTAACTTTCACAAACTTTCCTTGGTTGCTCTGAGAACTCCTCCAGCCAGAGTCTGCTCTTAGTTTACACTGGTGTAATCAAGGATGGTTTTGTTTAAGTAGAAATGAGGCTAGTGGTGTCACTCTGGATTTTCACTATTGTACTCTGCCCTGCCCCAGGG
This sequence comes from Pelusios castaneus, assembly GCA_007922175.1. NCBI lineage: Eukaryota > Metazoa > Chordata > Testudines > Pelomedusidae > Pelusios > Pelusios castaneus. The sequence continues at coordinate 4,953,854 of ML685851.1, forward strand.
CAGAATTTGGCCTCTTGTCATTTCCACCTCTAACCCCTACTCAGCTGGTCCTGGCACCACTTTTGTCTCATGGTCCGCTACCACCATGTGATAATGCCCTGCTTCAGTCTCATCTCCACTTCTGTTCCCAACTCCAGCTAGACTCAGTCCTACCATCAACTCTGATCCCAGCTCCCCTTCCATGCCTTGTTCATTTCTGGTAACTGTTTTACTCAGCTCAAACCTCCTGTTCCTATGTGACTCGAGCATCCCTGCTTCCTTTATTCCTGACCTGCATTGCACTGGTCTCTTTGAGTGAAGTGGGCCCAGAAACCCAAAGGAAAATCAGATGAAAACAAATGTTCACAGCTCTACAGAAACTGGTGTCAGCTCCGTGATACAGAGAGTTTTACAGCTCTGTAAATCAGGCTGAAAATGTAACCAGAAGCCCTGTTAGCTTTCTGTTTCTTTAAGCACATCCGTTTCTTGTAAAATTCAGATTAGAGGGACTGGTCTCTGTAGAATTTGTTCCCTCTGAACCCAATAGAGCCATAAATCAAAGACCTACAAGTCACCACAACCAGCAGATTCTGGGTTTCATCACTTTATTGCCTTTGGTGAGGTTATGTAAATGCTTTTTGATAACATTGATCACTGAATCCTCAGTCATACTCTGGGAAACTGAAAAAAAAAAAAGCCATTTATTTCAAATACTCAGCATTATTTTGTTTCTCTGTAAGCCTGCAACCCCTGTTCATAAGAGTAATCTCCATGAAGTCAGTGGTCCCACTCGCATCAGCAGGGGCTGCAGGATCAATTGTTTTATTATGCAAGTAGAGGAAATGGAACAGGATTCTTCAAAAGTCACTGCAATGGAAAAAAAAACCAACCAAGAAACGCCCCCCCCCCACCCCAACCCTGACTTCATATTGATGTGTGAACTATTCCTTTAACTTTGATGTGTGAGTCCGTGGCATGTAAAATGATCAGATGAATAACAGTGTATGATTCCTTCACTATATAACTTGTTTGGCCAAACAAAATGATGGTTGTTATAACCTCAGAGTCAAGGGTTTCAGTCAGCCTGTGAGCATGAATGATAAAACTGTTTCAAATCATTTCTGCTCTCTTAATTACGGTAAAGTCAAGTAAGGCTAAATCATGATAACCCAGAACTGAGTCACAAAGCCAGTTCAGTAGTCATCAGTGCTTGGTCAACGCCTCAATTTAGTGAGCAAAATGAAAGAAGTTATTAGTGGAGAAGGGAAAGCTAGGTTTAGCTACCCTGTTTTTGAAACCGACGCCGTATACAGTTTCCAAGCCTGCCTGTGTTTGTCAGTTTTATCTATCCACTTCCAAATGTCACAAGCTCAGGGGTAGTAGAAGAATTTTTTACACCCACTCCCTTCTAATTGTGACAGATTTCTGTTTACCATCACAATCACACCACTATTCAGTGGTCCAAACCATTTTGGGGCAAGACTAGCAAAAAGATTCTTTGGGCTACACAACCAATCTAACAGATTTATATAACATTGCATACATTTCTGCTTTTAAATTCAGTACTGTAGTAATGTCACACTCTAATTTCTCAGTTTCCAGAGGGGTAGCTGTGTTAGTCTGTGTACAGCAAAAACAACGAGAGTCCTGTGGGCTCCAACCCACTTCATCAGCTGCATCAGCCGAAGGGGGTTGGAGCCCACAAAAGCTTATGCCCGAAGAAATTTGTTAGTCTTTAAGGTTGTCACAGGACTCTCCTTGTTTCTAATCTCTCAGGGGTGAATGTAGTACCAGTGTTCATTTGTCAGTTTTTAAATTAAAGCATAAGAACTTCAGAATGGCCATATGGGTCAGACCACTGGTCCATCTAGCCTGGCATCTGGGTCTTCTGACAGTTGTCAATGCCAGATGCCTCAGAGGGCAGGAACAGAACAGGGCAATTATTGAGTGATCCATTCCCTCTTGTCCAGTCTCAGCATCTGACATTTAGAGGCTTAGGGAAACACAGAGCATAGGGTTTCATTCTTGATGAAGTTTTTAAAATAAGACAGAAGATTATAAAAATATATTTGTTATGGACCAGGAGTTGTTAGGTGCTGTACAAACATAGAACAGAAAGATGATCCTGCCATAGAAAGCTTGCAAGAATTTACAGTACGTTTGCAAGTACATCTATAGTTTCCTATTTCTAATTATAAATCACATATGCTGTATAGAGGAGACTTTCAGAGGCATTAATGGGAATTGGTGCCTAATTCCCATTAGCTTTCTATGGAGTTTGGATGACTTCCCACTGGGCTTTTGAAAATCTCTACCTACACGGTTAGTGATATGATCAAATCTCAGAATAAATACTGGTAAAGTTTTCAAAAGCTTCTTTAGGTGTCTAAATCACTTTGGATGTAGCTTCTAAGTCACAAGTGTTTCTGAAAATTACTAATTTTAATTGTCTGTTGGCTAAGCAGAATGTAGTGTGTTAAAGACTTATTAAAGATTCTTCTGTGTATGAGTTGGTCTTACAGTAGGACACCATCTGCTGTCCAACTGGAGTCCAGCTAGCTACTCAAGTTGAGTGTAGTATGGTAGCTATAAAAGTTTTAGAAACTAATAGTCTGTAATATTGTTACAAAACAATTTAGTTGTCAGACTTGTAAGTCTATTTTGTAGGCTATAGAAGACTATATAAAATGTATGCTGGCTTGTTTGGGAAGTGAAAATGCATTGAAAGGGGATTCCTTCATGGATTAAGTGGTTCTACTCTTTGCTGAGAAATAAAGAGAATCAGGAGCAAGTGGAAATCAATATTTCTCTCTTCCCATTCTGCAAAGAGTTGAACAAGTGTTACCTAATTAATCCTTCCACCACTGCTGTGAGACCTACAAGTTTCATTTGTATTTTACAGGTGGGAAAATGGAGGCAAAGAGATGCAATGTCTTGCCCAGTGCCATACTGTGAAGCAGCGTCAGAGTCAAAGTTAAAAGGCAGGCCTTCCTGTGCTCATTTTTCCTAATCAAGCCCCTGCTCTGAAGGGATGACAGACACTGGGTGTCAGATCATGGAGGAGCAGAAGCTGCTTTTCTGGGCCTGCTACCTCCTTTTTATTAAGCAGCATAAACAACTTACATAGGATCATAATAAGCATTCCTGTGCAAAAACATAGCAGGATACAAGAACATAACAAAGTCAAATACTCAGTGTTTTTCTATCACGCTCTCCGTTTCCCACGCTCTCCCTGCCCAGTATGTTTACAGGCGGATAGCTTGTGATCATGCATCGAGGCGGTCCAGGTGTGCCTGGACTTGCCGTCTCAGCATGAACCACGGGCCAGAATCCCTACACTGCTCTTTGCCTTAAAAGTCCCCAAATCATACACATGTAATCATAACAGAGTCTTGTGGCACTTTTAAAGACTAACAGATTTATTAATCGCATGAGCTTTCGTGGGAGAAAATCCCGAATTTGACTACATGTAATCATTGACATGCATCAAACATAATGGGGCACATGCTCAGCTTGCCTAAAATGCCATAGTTCCATTGGCTCTATTGGAGCCCTGATAATATGAACTAGCCAAAGGATCTGCCCCAATACGTCTTTTCTGAGCAGGCTACCGGGTGGGTGGGGGGGGGGGAGTTCACATCATGTTAATGAGTTTTGTTAAAATAACTCAGATTGGGGAAAGTTGTGTACAAGTGAGAGTGGCTTCTTTAAAAATAAAAGCTGAAGGGAATTTAGGGCTCCTGAAAGCATTGGGCAATGACCTTGGAGATTAAGGTTATTCAAAGAACAGATCCAACACAGATTTCAATAGCGCAAGCTACTTCAGCTTGTTCTTGCTGAAGCTCATTTAACATTGAGGAGATAGCTTAGTCTCCATGCTCACTCAATCAGTGGGCTCTTTGCTGAGGCTGACAATTAGTTCCAATCATAGAAGAGGTTTTCTATAGTTTGGACACCTGTCACTCACAAATAAAAGTGAGCCCACCAACTCACTTCACATAAGCCACTGAATAACCACCAGATGGTAATGACTTTCAGTCACTATTAACTTGGGCCATACTCACCATTGACCTAGAGGTGAAAGACTCCATCTCTTGTTACAGATCTCCTGCTCTAGGGCCTGTGCTAAATTAGTTTCAGGCATTGAAGGTAGCTTGACAGGCAGCTGCTGACACCTCATAGAAAACTTTGAAAACTGTTTTATTTAAGGATAACTTTGCTTATATAATCTATATTTTATTTCTCTTTCCCTGTTATTTATTAATAGGGACAGTTGATTATAAACAGGATTTCTCTTACTTGTTTAATAGATTTTGCTCCTACTACTTAAAATGGCAAGATTATTATAAAGCAAGAAAGTTGAATTAGTTTAAATATTTGAATGTCTATTGTAAGACAGCTATATCGATTCACAGTGGTGAGTCAAAACAACTCCTGTGACAGGGATAATAAAAAATGGAACAAGCTAAAGACAGAGGACATTTGTGTCAAAATATAAGGAAGTGTTTGAGAGCTAAACAGACTAAGCTGGCACATGTGAGTTTTGCCCTGTCCTGAACTATCATCAATTCTTTTATTAGCTCAAACAATTAGGAGTTCATACTTTGAACTAGGGACATATGTATATGTCTTCTTATAATAATCACTTACAGAGTAGTTAAGGTAATAGTTCACTTTCAAGATTAGATCCAGCACAAATAGCATACAGTTAATTCTTCTCACTAGACACGTGACATCAGTACTGCTTCCCACCCTATTACCCAAAGTAAGTTCTAATGTGCAGAGTGTGCTTAGATGGTTGGCTGGTGTTCAGCCTATTCATCAATGGTTCTCCTAGAAAAGCCCCTTATAAAAAGGAAGTGTTAGTACTTCCCACCAACAGGGTGCTCAACTAATCTTCACTCTACGTCGTGCCATTCACTGGTCAAATCAAGAAGCTGCATTGAATCCTGGAACACTATATTCTGTTAAGTTGTATAACTTTATAAGTGGTCATGGGATGCATTGTAGACTCCTGTGTGACACATTGGCTATGGCTTGTGAAATCAATATTTCATAAGCGGGAAAGTGAATTTTAGATGTAGAAAAACTTCATCCTACCATATGGACCTTCATCCTTCTTCAAGAATAAGGAGTTAGGTCATCAGAAGCCAATCAGTTTTGTGGGTAAGATGTACACTTTTTTAGAATGACCTGTGAATGATACACTTAAGGCTTGGATGTGACATTTTGAATGGATTGGAGTGGTCTGAGGTGTGTGATGAGTAACTGGAGAGAAGGAGTTGCAGTAGTCTATGTAGGAGATCACTAAGCCTACGTCTATGCTATGCAGCCTACCTCAGCATAGCCACGAGTGTAGACGCAGCCTAGGGTGTTGGAAGGTGTTTTCTCCATAGGAATAACTTCCCTGAATGATGATAGTTATGTTGATAGATGCCTTCTTCCATTGACATAGCTATCTCTACATTGGGGTTTTTGTTGAGATAGCAAGGTTGATCAGGGAGGTGGTTTTTTCACACTTTTGTCTGATGTAGCTATGCCAATATAATGTAGGCCAACTCTGAACAAGGATTTTAGCAGCAGGGATGAAGAGGATGGGTAAGATTCTGAAGATGTTACACCATCTTTCTTTTCTTGCACCCATGTTTGCCTTTTAATACAAAGGGTAGGGGTGGGGATAACCCAATCATTAAGTGGTCAAGCTGTTTACCAGGGGCTACTGATAAAGTTCACATATAATAATGTTCAGTGAGCAATCTCTGCATTTCTCAGTTAGGAGCTCAGTGTAATGGTTTGTAGGGCTACAAGATATTGCACTAACACCCGCTTTTGGTGTAAGGAAGCTTTGCCCATGCCTGTTGGGGGGTCAACTCTCTGATACCAAATGCGACACACACAATGCAAACTAGACATAGGGATCTAACCCAGTGGTTCTTAACCTTTACTGCAGCCTGCATCCCTTTGATTCTGAAATATGTTCTCGCACTCCTTATCAAAAAGTGGCGGTACACTGTATTTTGTAGCGAGATAATTTCACTACAATTAGCTTAAAAACTTGAAAATATTTTTTTTGTTTGTATATTACATTAATCATTAAAAATATGTAATGTTAATAAATACATAGGTTTGATGAAACAAAGTAGTTGTACTTGTGTGCCTGTGCTTAATTTGTTTTTGATGATTTATCTCCTAAAAAAAATCTGGCATGTCTTGCACCCCACAGAAAGGGCATCTCTCACCATCTCACACACCTTCATACCCTCTTCCTGATTTCCTCTGAGCATTCTTTCACCAGAGGCATTTCAGCCAATACAAATCATTCCCAGTGGAGTGTTCAGTTCTATTTTTGTCTACTTGAAGTGTGACTGAAATCACCAGCTTACCTCACAAAAATCACCAGGTAGCCAGCAGGTACTAAAGACTTTGAGTAGCTTTGGATTGAAAATAAATTGGAAATACCAACATAGAAGCAAAAGTCTTGGTATACAACTAAATTCCTTCAAGACATCCAGTCAACTACCACATCAGGTCAAAGCAAATGAATGTAACATAACATCAAGTCAATGCAAAGCTAAGCTGCAAGGCCTCAGTTGGGTTAACTGCAATATTTAATTTTGGAGATGTAAGGAAAATGCAGAGATTGACTTTAAAGGTGATGTTAAGCAGCAATATAGGTGGGAGGCTACTCCTGGCCTCAACCCTGTTATTAACAGAACACAGACTTCACCACCTGGAGTTTCTGGAAATGTGCATAAAGTGCAGAGAAGTTCCAGGAGCCAATTACACAGATTAATCAAACATAATCAAATTATGGGCCAGATCTCCAGACTCTGTGTGCCCTCATAGTGGCACAATGACTAAATCAGTCTTAAAAGGACTGATAGTAGAGAGACAGACTCATCCTATGCCATCAAGTTGGAGGCCCTATTGTGTATGGTTGAGGAGAAGCTCAGAGGGCATTGCCGTCTCTCATAGAAGTTTGCCATGGGATCCAGTGACAAATGGCAGTCACTATACTCTGCTCTAAGTTCTTCAACCGCTCGGGCTAAACTCTGCTCCTGAGGTGGCTGATTAAGGACTAATTTTTGATCCCCCCACCCACTTAGGTATCTCACAGGTGCATGGGGCCTCGCCTGTCTGGACTGGTCTGCATGGCCCCCCTACCCAGCATGGGGGGCATCTGGGGGATCCCACAGGCTGATTGGCCCTGTCCCCCTCTTCCCCTTAGGGATGGCCCTGCTGCTGATGTCCTGAAGAGTTCCCGGACCTGACACCCATTGACAGCGAGGGACTGGTCAGGCTGCCACTGGCCACTTCCCCAAGGATCCCGAGGAAGGCTCCTTGATTGAGGTACCCAATCCCAGGGTAGGAGGAAGTAGCCCAAGGGCAGTGTACTACAGTACAACTGAGCATGTTCATACAGCAGTGTCAACATGTTGTGGCTGGATCCCTGCTGACCTAGGGCAGACTTTTCTGCCACTAGTAAGGTCCTGGCCTGGGATGCAGTGCAGTTGGGTGGGCTTGTGTCCCTCTCCTTCTTTCCTAACCTCCTGGAGCACTAGTGTCCCTCCTGACCTGCAACCGTTGAGGACCCTAGGTGGTTGTTTCCTTTGCCAGCTCTGCCCTGCTTGGGGTGCTGGGTGATGCCTCAAGCAGCTGTGGGAACCACTAACCATCTCCCACTCTTCTATCTAGGACTCCCCTGAACCAGACTGGCTGGGGCTCTGGCCTTCCTCAGAGCCTGGGGAAGGGCCTCCTTGCCCCTGCTGGGCAGACCCCCAACCAGCCTACAATGACAATAAAATTTCCCAGGTAGGTAAACCCTAACGTTGATTTATCTCTATCCTGTGCCCCAGACCTCCAGAAGTTATCCTGAAACTCCTGGTGGCCTGGTCCATGGGCTAGGAGTCACTCAAAGACCTCCGTGGAAGCCCATGTATGATATAAATACTCCACATGAGAACAGATCATTTCTTTGCTCTCAAATGCTCCATCATCATCACTGTTGCATTAGGAATGACCGTCTGTTCCAATTGACCCTGGCCAGCATGAATTTCTTCCCCTCTTATTTCCTATTTATTTTACCTCCCTCCTCATCCAACAACCATTCTTCTCTCACTGCTATCTCTCCAAATGGTGAAATTCTCCTTTGTGCAGTGTATATCCCCCTAACTCCGTATTTTGAGAGTTTAGGTGGGGCATATGCTTTGTACCGGCCTTGTACATAGGGAAGAATTTCACTCAGTGAGTAGTTAATGCAGCTACTCACTTGAGTAAAATAAAGAGGATTTGTCTTGAAGTCGTCATTTAAGATTTTTACAATAAACCCAGGTCCTGATCATGTAAGGTGCTCAGCACCTACTAGTTCTCTTGGCTTCGGTGGCTGATGTGGGTACTCATCATCTCTTAGGATCAGACTCATGATATACCGGTAAAACAGAACTAGAGAGAATCATTGTTCACTTGCCTCCCGGACAAGTCCCCTGCAACTATTAATTCACTGAAAGTACAAAACAGACCCATATGAACCTGAAACCAACTGACCCCCTCTAAAATCAAACACCCCCCGCTGTACATGACTTGAAAATGAAATGCACCATTTAAAGATGAAACCTTCATTATGTAGCAATCCTTCCAATAAATATAGAAGTATTACATATTTTTGTACATTAATCCCAGGCCTGGCAACATAATCCATAAATGGTTTCCATATGTTTTTGAATGAATCTCCCCTGTTCTGTATTTTATAAACCACTCTCCCAAGACATGCAGTCTGGGTAAGGTTGGGTATCCCTTCTGCCTCTGTTGGGGGAGTTTCATTTTTCCAGTGCCTTAGGATGATTCTCTTTGCCACTGTGAATCTCAGCCATAAGCAGATTGCCTTCCTTGGAGGAAAGTTCTGCAGATGAGGAGTTCTGGTATTATACAGAGCTGGAGTTTCCACAAAGTCAATGTCTAGAACAGCAACACCATCCCCGTCCCCTTTCCCCACCATGCACACTTGATCACCGAGCCCCAAAACATGTGAAGAAGTCCTGCCCACGGATTTGATCTAAGCAAAAAAACATGCAGGAGTCAGACCCAAGCTACCCTTTTTCTGAAGCAATCTGTTTAGGCTATATAAAATATTAAAATATGTAATTTTAAATTTGTGACCTTTACTGCTTTATAATTAAGAAACCAGATCTTTTCCCACTAATTTTTTCCATGCAACCTTTCCCTGTTCTCATATCCCGTGTGGCTCCTTCAATGTGTTAAGGCACCACTATTAAAATTTATATAAATCAAATGTCTGAGTGTTGAATCTGATTTTTCTCACTAGCCTGAGGGGACAATATTAAATGTTTGAGTTCTAAAAACACAAATGGGCTCTTGAATAATCTTGGTCAAAGCCTTAGGCCTTGTACACATGATCAGTTTATCGTGCATTAAAACTCATTATCGCGCGATAGCAACAACAGTGTACACACGTGCAACAGGGCTGTTGCGCGTTAACTGCCTTGTTGTAGCGCAATACAAAAACCACCTCAACGAGGGTGGTAACAGCTAACGCGGAAAAGCTGTTGCGCTTTTGCGCTCGTGTGTACGCTTACCGCGCAATGACTGGCCTCCGGAACTGTCCCAGCATTCCAAAGTCGTCCTCTCTGGTCTTCCCCCCCACCCGCTCTGTAGCCGTGACGAAACTGTCCCCGCCCTGCCCTGAACTGATTCCCGGGATTTTCAAATTTCTCGTCTGTTTCACTTCCTGCTCTCTTCCTCGTGGAGTGTATTTGTGCTCCGATCATCAGTAGCAATGGCGGCCCGCCGTGGAAGACGCGCACCCCTTTGGAGCACGGTAGAGATGCTGGACCTGATCAGCATCTGGGGAGAGTCTGCTGTGCAGGCACAGCTACGCAGCAGCAGGAGGAATTATGACACATTTGGCATAATTTCTCAGGCCATGTCAGAGAGAGGGCATGATAGAGACACAGTGCAGTGCAGATCAAAGGTGAAGGAGCTCAGAATAACCTATCACCGAGCGAAGGAGGCAAACCGCCGTTCTGGATCAGCGCCTGCTACATGCAGGTACTACAAGGAAATAGAAGCCATCCTCAGTGGGGACCCCACAACCACTGCCAAGAGTCCCATGGACACATCAGCCCCCCCTCATCCAGTGATTGCCGGAGCCGAGCAGGATGAGGACGTGATCGAGGAGGAGGAGGAGATGGAGGATGACCTGGAGGAAAGCGCAACCGCGTGTAGCCAGGAGCTCTTTAGAAGCCCCGCTGAGACGTCCACCCAAGGCTTGAACTGCAGCGTGTCCTCTGAGGCAGCAGAGGGGGGTTCAGGTAAGTTTCTCCTTCGTGCAGCTCTGTCTGGCTCCTGCTAAAATATCATTGTGCTGGGTGGGGATGCTTGCGGGTCCCCGCTGTGCATGCTATTTACTCTGCATTCATTACAAGTGCGTCAACACAAGCAGTGATTGTAAAATAATCATCTGCATTTAGGTCAGTAAAGGTTTCGTTGCTGTACCTCCAGAGCCTAATACTCAGGTTAGATGGGAGAGCGTTTGTGTCTACGCTCCCAAAGACGGATACTCTGACTCTCCAGCTGCAAAGCACAACCCTGGGAACCATGGCAGCACACAGTGCAGCAGCATACGGTCCTGGCTTGCAACCGGCAGCATGTAGGATATGTATTCTAGCTGGCAGGGGCACTCTGAGGAGAGAGATATCTGGTTCCATCTGTGTGCCCAGTGCAGATTGTGAGCCCCCAGTAAGCCGTCTATTAGAACGTACCTTGTCGGCTTCAGCGAAGCGTAGTGTGTTGACCGCCCTGTACCTTCCAGTGGAATGTGCTACTGGAAGGTTACATTGGTTATCTATGCTATGTGTTAACAATTTCTTTATTGTTATTTTTTTAGTAGATTTGACCTTCACAAGGCCGGTGTCTACCCCAGCTGACCGAATGAGAAACATTCGGTGGCATGCTCGAAGAAACAGGGAGGATATGTTTCAGGAGCTGCTGAAAGCAACACAGGAATCCGCAAGGGAGAATAGAGCCTGGAGAGAGGCATCCCAGCAGAGGAGGCAGAAACACAGGGATGAACTGATAAGCGTCATGAGGGAGCAAACAGAACTGCTCAAGAGCATGATTGCTTTGCAGTCCCAGGCGATTAATGTCCAGGCTCCACTCCAGACAGTTCAGCCGTGTCTGCCTCCCACTCCCCGTAGTCCTTCAAACCATTTCTTTGAAGACCACCCTTCCCCCCGGTACAGAACAATATCCAGTCCCCCCCCCAGCTACTTTTTTGAGACCTGGAGCTACACCAACCTGTAACCCCATCCCCACCTTTTTGGTTTGAATAAAAACAGTAACAAATACTTTGAAGAGTGGGTTTATTTGTACACATTATTGAAAAGCTCATACGGTGCACCTGATGCGTCACGGAAGTTAACTAGGGGAGGGCATCATTGAAATGCTCCCTGAGTGCCTCCCTTATGCGAGCAGCTTCTCCTGGTGCCACCCTCATACTCCTAGTGGCTGGCTGTTCGTATGCTTCCTTGAGGCGCTGTGCCTCCGTAGCCCACGTAGGGGAAAACTTTTCTCCCCTGCTTTCACAAATGTTATGGAGGACACAGCACGACGCAATCACAGCAGGGATGTTGTCCTCCGCCAAGTCCAGCCTCCCATACAAACAGCGCCAGCACCCTTTTAAACGGCCAAAGGCACACTCCACAGTCATTCTGCAGCGGCTCAATCGGTAATTGAACCGCTCCTTGCTGTGATCCAGGTTCCCGGTGTATGGCTTCATGAGCCATGGCATCAGTGGGTATGCTGGGTCTCTGAGGATGACTATGGGCATCTCCACCTCCCCCACTGTAATTTTTTGATCAGGGAAAAAGGTACCCCCTTGCAGCTTCCGGTAAAGACCAGTGTTCCTGAAAATGCGGGCATCATGCACCTTTCCCGACCACCCAGCATTGATGTCCGTAAAACGCCCGTTGTGATCCACGAGTGCTTGCAGCACCATGGAGAAGTAGCCCTTCCTGTTTATATACTCGGTCGCGAGATGGTCTGGAGCCAAAATTGGGATGTGTGTGCCGTCTATTGCTCCCCCGCAGTTAGGAAATCCCATGGCAGCAAAGCCGTCCACAATGTCACGAACACTGCCCAACGTCACCGTCCTCCGTAGCAGAATGCGATTGATGGCTTGGCACACTTGTGAGAGGGCTAATCCGATGGTGGACCTCCCGACTCCAAACTGGTTTGCAACCGACCGGTAGCAGTCAGGAGTTGCCATCTTCCAGACAGCAATCGCAACACGCTTCTCCACAGTTAGGGCTGACCTCATGTTGGTGTCTTTCCATCGCAGGGCAGGGGCCAACTCTGAACACAGTTCCAGAAAGGTTGCTTTCTGCATTCGAAAGTTCTGTACCCACTGCTCGTCATCCCACAGCTGCATAACAATGCGATCCCACCACTCGGTGCTCGTCTCTCGCGACCAGAAACGGTGTTGCACCGTGTGCAGATGATCGGTGAAGGAGCTGAGCAATGCGGTGCTGTTGCTTCTCATGGCATCGATCAGCCCCTGCTCCTCGGTGTCCTCGTCTGATTCGGAGCTCATTGCGTAGCGAGCAACAAGCTGAGATGTATTCAGAATGTTGAAGGTGACAGTGGAGATCAGAGCAGGATCCATGCTGTCGCTGTTGTGATTGCTTGCAAGTGGTGCGGTGCATCACTGCACTGTTGAAAATAGGCGCAAGTTGCTATTGGAAACGAGGAAGACGCTAGGGGAACACAAAGCACCACGGGAAACTGAGAGTTTACCCATGGTGCTTTGCGTTCCTTTCCTTCATCCCATGATTCATAGCGCTGATTCAGGGAAAATGGAACGATGGGATAGGTGCCCAGAAGTCATTGCGCTCAACCGTGATAATGCAAGGAATTTTGTTGCGTTGCAAGGAGCGACGTGTGTATGCGTTATCCCGCAATAAAGGTCATGTGACTTTTATAGCGCGATTGCCATGTTGCGCTTTAATCTGATCGTGTGTACATAGCCTCAGTTAGTATATACCAATTTACACCAGCCAAGGTCCTGATCACAGGGGTCTATGAGATGTCATGGGATGCATAACCATGCACCCCAGGGTATGATCTATGTAACTTTTCTGTTCACTTTTGCAATGTAATTGTGTGGTTTGATTCCAAATGTGCCATGCAAGGTTCCTTAATGAATGCTCATAACACATTCTACATAATTACCATATTTCCTGCAGCATCATGCATGTGTATAGATGTGAAGCACGTTTCCAGGTATTTTACATGACTCAGGGCTATCCCTCAGCATGGGAGGCTGGAGAAGTGCATGACAAAGACCATGTAAATTTGAGCTCTCTGGCTCATACGAGACAAAGAGAATCACACAGCAGTAAGGGAGAAGGAGGGGCGAAGGAGATTTGAAAAGGAAACACTTGGAACTGTTAGAGGCTTTTTGCCAGAGAGAGACCATCTTCAAAATAACTCCAAGAGACTGAACCTATCCGTTTGGCCAGGGAAGGCCAAGACTGGCTGAACACCGCCAGTAGCCAGTCTTGTGGGTAAGAATGGGGAGACTAAGACAGATCTTGTGAGTAATCTTAGACAGTAATGTTAGTTAGCATGCATCTCGTATCTTCTATTTGCTTGTGGTAACTCCTGATTCCTTTATTAAATGATTGTGCATTGATTTACTATAAACTCACTTAAAATCATATTCTAATCAATAAACTAGTATTTGTTTTATCTAAAGCTATGTGGACTTTAGAGGGTGTGAATGAGCAGAGCTAGCTATTCTCATTTCTTTGTCAAATGAGCGAAATAGAGTCCATGAGCCTAACAATGATTGGGGGAAGGGACCCGATCCCTGTAGGATGTTAGTTCCTGGTGTTGCAGCTGGGGGTGCATGCTAAGGGACTGTCCCCTAAGTTGCTGGAAAGCACATGCCCACTGACTGGGACCAAATACATGCAGGAGGCTGGCATGAATGGACTCAGAAGTGAGTGGTCACCTAGCATAGCTGGGTTAATTGGGGTTCAGGAGTGGACATCAGGGGATCACAGTGGTACACTGGACCAGATTCTGGGAGGGGAACGTCACAGACCTATTCTTGAAAGAGATACATGAGGCCCTAATGTGTGAAAGTGGGTTTTACACTGGTATTTTACAATGGTATTACTTTATCTTTACACACAAAAAAATCTCATTGACTGAACTATGTATGGGACGTGGTACAAACATTACCATTAAATCTCTCCTTTCTCTCCCAGACCAGGAGTCACCTCTGCACCTCATATCATTGAATCATAGAATCATAGAATAATAGGGTTGGAAGGGACCTCACGAGGTCATCTAGTCCAACCCCCTGTTAAAAAGCAGGACCTCTCCCCCTAATTCACCCCAGCCAGGGTTTTGTCTAACCGAGCCTTAAAAATCTCCAAAGATGGAGATTCTACCACCTCCCTAGATAGCCCATTCCAATGCTTCACCACCCTCCTAGTGAGAAAGTTTTTCCTAATATCCAACCTTGACCTCCCCAGCTGTAATTTGAAACCATTGCTCCTTGTTCTGTCCTCTGTTACCCTCGAGAACAGCCTAGCTCCCTCCTCTTTGGAGCAACCCTTCAAGTAGTTGAAGGTTGCTATCAAATCTTCCCTCAGTCTTCTCTTCTGTAGACTAAATAAGCCTAGTTCCTTCAGTCTCTCCTCATATCCATCCTCCACAAAAAGAACATTCTGTTCTCAAAATGTTCCATCTGTTCTTTTCTTCACACATTATCCCAGAAATTAGTATCATCATGATTTTCAGTCCCCCTGCTTGTGTCATTCCACCATGGCAAGCATAACCAAGTGGTGCTGTTACACCGTCTTCCAAGTTCTTTTTCTTCAAATGTGAGTGAGCTTTGACTCTTGGAAAGACACACTGTATTAGTTCTGAGTTATGCATGCATTTCTCTAGGGGCAATCTGCTGGGAGAGGGAGCTGTTGGAGCAGCAGGAAAGGTTGCTATCTGCTATGGATTCTCATTAGGCCCAGTTTCAGGGGCAGAGTTGTCCCTTGGAACAAGGCACTGGTGCTTGGGCTGAGAAGAAGGGGTTGCTCTGAATGCTGTAGGACCATCTTATTTCAGGATAATTGCATACTTATAAATAAATAACTTCACTTCCAGTGGGAAGCTAGCTTGCAAGGCCCTGACATCTGCTTCTGCTTAGCACATGGGTGATGCTGGTGCTGGAATAGGATACTATTGTCAGAAGAAGGAGGCCACTGTATATTTAGAATTCTAGTAATTGTATATTTTACTCTGCTTTTCAAAAGCCTTTTACATTGAAAATATTTTGGAAAGAAATGTGTCAGGAATGTGAGCACAAGACAAAGACTAGCACCTCCTACTCTCAGAGAGCACATGGGCTATGTCTACACTTGCTAAAATTAGTTTGAATTAGTTAGCTCGAACTAACTAATTTGAACTAATTTTAGTTAGTTCAAATTAGCTTAATTTGAACTAGCATGGCCACACTGGAATGTTAGTTCGAACTAAGCAAGCACTTGCTTAGTTCGACTTAGTGATCCCCATTCATTTCAATGGCTGGTTAATTCGAACTAAGAAATTAGTTCGAATTAACATGGCCACATTGGTTAATTTGAACTAGTTAGTTCGAATCAACCCCTTAGTTCAAATACCCTATTCAAACTTATTAGTTTGAATTAAGGAAGCCCTTAATTTGAACTAACTAAAGCCTAGTGTAGCCATGGCTTTAGTTAGTTTGAATTAAGCCTCCTTAATTCGAACTAACTTGCCAGTGTAGACATAGCCATGGAATTTTAAGAAATGTAAAGATGTTTTAAGGAGTATATTTTGAGGAGGACATCAGCCCAGTGCAGTAAAAAAACAACATGTAGATCTAATTGTTATGAATAATAGTCTTGCTAGCTTTAACATCTTAGTCTCTGAATTCTTTGCTATGACATGCAAAACACACTACACATTGGGGCTTGGGGGTTGGTGCCTAGCTAAATGGTTAGAAAGCTGCCTAGAAGTGATTTGTTGTCTTAAACCAGTGGTTCTCAACTGGGGTACACGTACACCTGGGAGTATGCAGAAGTCTTCCGGGGGTACATCAACTCATCTAAATATTTGCCTAGTTTTACAACGGGCTACATAAAAAACAGTAATGAAGTCAGTATGAACTAAAAATTCATAAAGACAATGACTTGTTTATAGTGCTCAATGTACTGACATTTCAGTATACAGTACAATATTTATATTCCAATTGATTTATTTTATCACTAGATGGTAAAAAGAAAATAAGAAAGGAAGGACTTTCACAGTAACTGTGTGCTGTGATGCTTTGTATTTTTGTCTGATTTTATAAGCAAGTTGTTTTTAAGTGTGGTGAAACTTGGGGTACATGAGACAAATCAGACTCCTAAAAGGGGTACAGGGGTCTGGAAAGGTTGAGAATCTCTTGTTTTTGACAATATATTTCTTAAAAAAACTCCAGCCCATGTGAAATTTAGCTTAAATGCTATTATGATAAAAGACATCTAAAACAATGATGATCATTTAGTGCATATTTGTACTCTGCAAGTTTACATGAAAGACAGAGCCTGGCATGCTTCTACCACCTTTTCAAGGTATTTTTGGGTTATGTAAATGCTCTTCAATGTTAGTGGTTTAAAAATGTTAAATATATAAATTACACAAAAGGGCACATGCACCATTTTGGCCCTTGTTACTATGGAAAATATCATGTTAATGTGATTGCTGAAACTATACTGAAACTGCTGCATTGATTTCCAAGGATGGATGCAGCTGGATCGATTGAGCAGCCCATGGAGACCCACTCAGTTGATCCTAGAAGTGTGCTGAGTTTGAGAGTAACCTCACTCTCCAAAAAGATAATGCTGAATTGAAAGGAGCGCATTTTCCATCAACACACCTGAGTGAAGATGCCATGGTAAGGGAGGGTAAGTAAGTTGATGGGAGATGGGCATTCTACAGTACATACATTGCATATCTCTTGTTGACCCAGTGCACTAGTATAGACGAAGCCCGACTCTGATAAATTAGAGGTGGAAGATCTATTAGTTCATTCTGAGAATGTGAAATTGTTCCCGGGGTTCATTATTAGGAAGGAAATACTAATTCATTCAGTCAGCACAATCAATGCTTTTTCAGCTTCAGTGCTAGAGGCAGTTCAGTTTGAAGGTGGTATTCTCCTGCTGACAGTGGTTAGCCATTGGGTCTGATCAGCTATGAAGATTTCCCAAGTCTTACCTTTAATGTTAATGCCATTGGCTACATCTACACTGGCAATTTACGTCGACATAAGGAGGCCTAAGTCGACTTAAATTAAGCTGTGTTCACACCTGGCTGTCATTATGTTGACGTAAGCAGCTCCTTAAGTCGACTTAATAACTACTGGTCTTTAGGTCGACTTAACTCTTAAGTTGAATAGTTAAGTTGACCTAAAGTTGGTTTGTCCGCCCTAGGTCGACTTATTCTATAAGTCGACCTAGGGCATGGTCCCAGACAAAAGGAAGCCGGGCTCCTTTCTCCCCAGGACCGCGGGTCCCAGTAAGAAGGGAGCCATGGCTTCCCTCTGCCCGGGACCCACGTGGGTCCCGGCAAAAAGGGAGCAGCGCTCCCTGGACAGGGGATCCCCGGAGGTTCCCCTGCTGGCTGGGTGCTCCAGCTGACAGGGGAGCCTCCGGGGATCCCCTGTCAGCTGGAGCGTCGGCGGCTTCCTTCTTGCCTGGACCCATGGCTTCTTCTCTCTTCTCCCCGTGCCCCAAGGGGGGGTCCCAACAAGAAGGGAGCCCTGACACACGGCTCCCTTCTGCCAAGAAGTCGCCGGTCCCGATGAGAAAGGAGTTGTGGCTCCCTCTTTGCCGGGACTCTGGCTTCCTGGGGAACTGACCCGTGGGTCTCTTCTCAGCAGGGAGCCACAAAGCTGTGTCTACACTTGAAAAGTTAAGTCAACTTGTTAAGTCGACTTAACTTTTCAAGTGTAGACATAGCCATTAAGGGTGCACTTGAGTTTATCTTTAATATGGAGACACTGGCCTCCTTGCAGGTCTGAATTTTCACCTAGTTGGACATCAGATGAAAGGAGGGGCTTGTATTTAAGACACTGGGTCTCGGGAGACTTGGGTTTGATTCCAGGCTCTGTCACAGACTTTGTGACCTTGGACAAGTTGTTGAATTTCACTGTGCCTTAGTATTAATAAAACACCTCCCTGTTGTTCATTATCTGACTACTAAAAGACCTGCTAACAGGATAATATTTGCTCAGAACTATTTACAGGTAATGTTCCAGATCTCAATTTATTAAGCAACTCATACTTTCTAGATATGTACTGATGGATTCTGATCCAATTTACACCAGTGTAAATCTGAACCATCTCTCCACTGAAGCCTGCTGAATTATTTTGGCAGAATCTAGTGCACAACTTTTTTAGGACCTTGTAGTTAATCGTATTCATATTACAGACTTCTAAAACTACTCCTTTTGGTTCATGATTTTAGCCAACAGGGAAAGGCATTCCATTTTGCAGGAAGCCATGTGTAACAAATGCAGGTGTAAAAACAGTAAATAGAGGCAATGTTGAACTGGCAAATAGGACATTGAACTAGGAGTCAGAACACTTGACCAACTCAGGATGGTAGCAGTGTACAGCCACCTGGCACAATTCACAGACATAAATTACAACAGTAGCTGCAAGGCAGTGGAGAATTGGTTATTACATTTTTTGGAATGAAGTATATATTGAATTTGTGGCTTTGCAATGCAATACACAACTTGAGAACATTAGTAATGAGATAATTATTTTATATTATTGAACTTGACATAATTAGGGGACAGCCACTTTGAGACAGGTTTCTTTATGTGGTGTAGATGAATTTAGCTAATAGATCACATGAATTTCAAGGATGCTAAGGACCTGCAGCTCCTGTTAAAGTCAATGTAAACTGTGGGTAATTTAGCAGCTCAGGAAATAAATCATGTAGTTTTATCAGTGGTATAAATGGGTCTTTCTATGGTATGATTCTCACTGTTCAAATGTAGAAATGTTAAATAGTAAAATTCTAAAATGTACATAAAGAAACAACACGGAAATTACTGTGTGTCATACTTTGGCTTGTATTATGCAGGAGATCAGAATAGGTGATCATAATGGTCCCTTTTGGCCGTGATGTATGAATCCATGTAAATAATTTTTGTGTCCTATTGACAGTGCATATAATTATGAATGCACCTTTCTAATGGCAGTTGGAATCACACTGATGTTCCACTATTTTGTACAGTTAGGGTATCAAGAAACCAGTCTTAGATCCTGGACTTCTTCCTCTGGAACACCTTCTATGCATAATGTATATATGCAAGTTAAATTGTCAATTGTACAGCTTTCCAAGTTGTCTCCTTCAAGCAGAAAAGGTAGATAATAAGCTATCATTATGAAGACTAATACATGCATGAACTAATGCACACAGGAGCATCTAAAACCTGTTAATTCAGTTTCCATGGTGTCTCTGTAACTTGCAGAAACCATTCTAAATGTAGAATGGCTCCAAGCCTTTTCAAATGTTCTTCTTGAACCTGAGTACCTTAGTTTTTCCTCTGAGTTTGTGTAGTTCTTGGAATTCTTTTTAGACTCTTGATGTATTTTACATACAAACTTGTCATCAGCAGAAGAATTAACAAATGACCCAGTTCAGTTTGGTCTTCACCTTTCACCCACATAAAAGTTCAAAAGAACTTGTTACATATGCTGTAACCCTATAATTAGGAATAAATTCAGTAACAAATTACTTACATGGCTTTCCCCCCTCCTTTCTCAGCAGTTGATAGCATTCTTTCAAGATGCATTGAATATTCTGTTTTTCCTTATTTTAGAGAGACAACTCTCATGAACACATACATTTAATATTAGTCTGTTTAGATTCCTAGAAGTCTATGTTCCTAGAGTCCCACCATGTTTGAAAGTGTGCAAAAATCATGAAATAAATTTAAGAACCTAAAAATGTTGCAATGGATTGATCACATCACAGTCACCATTTTGGTTTCCTTCCAATCAATTTACAACCATATTTGAAGATTTAAAAGCTTATTCTCAAATACTATTTCATCAAAACTCAAAGTGACAGTTCAATGACATAGACAAAATGAAAAAAGAATTTTGCAGCCCAAATGAAGCTTCTATAGGTTGAAATAACGTCATGGAACTACTACACCTTGGTTCATAGCTAAAAGCATTTGTAACTCTAATGCCTAACTCATAATAAAAGGGTAAAAGATGTGGATTTTCTAGCTATGTCCCTATAAAATTAGTAGATTAGGATGCAGGAATTATGAAGAAACAGAAACATTGATAAACAATGATAAAATGTGACCTGAAAAATAAGTGATTTTGGGACAGCTTGATAGCAACCTTTACCATAGTTTGACAATTGTAGAGAATGAAAATTTGTGTGTAATGAAATATATTTGGATCTCTTTTGTAAATTGTCTATATAATAAACTGTAGAAAAATTGTTGTCCAGTCGGTCTCTGGAATCATTGTATGTAAATATCTCTCATATTTGTGGAATTGCTTAATGTTTGTCATCTAGATCAGTGGGTCTGAACCTTTCACAGGTCACAACACTATTGGCTGCGTGTCATGACCCTACGGGGGACACCTGCCCACTCCCCCCAGGCCAAATCTATCCATCTCCCCAGCTCTCCATGACACATTTACCACTGTGTGATGACACAGTAATGTGTCCCTACACAGTGGTTGAGAACCACTGATCTAGATGAACCTCAGAGGACTAAAGGCTTTTTATATACAATTTTGAAGGTTTTTTTTTAATAGTTGCTTTTATCAGCATTATATTTTTTTCTGTTTGCTAGCTCTAAAGATGAACAGAAACCTGATAAAGATTTGATTATATATCTTCAAATCAAAGATTTCATTAAGGGTTTTTGTTTTGTTTTGTTTTTTTTGTTGTTTTTTGCTTTTTCTTCCTCAAATATATTTGGTGAATTTGCCTGAATGACACAAATTGCTTATCTAAGCAATATTCAATTATATTCAATTTCTTTGAGTGCCCACTCCATCAATAACCTGTTTTTATTTATAGATTGGACTTGAACTGTTCTAATACAGGTAAGCTGGACTGATTGATGTTCTTCACTTAATAATTATAATTTCTGGACTTTGTGGCAATTTTAGGGTGTGTCTACACTTAGAAATTGTCAACTTAAGGAGGCTTAAGTTGACTTAATTTACTCAGCGTCTACACTGGGCTTTTTAATTTGACTTAAGCTGCTCCTTAAATCGAATTAAGGAAAAGTTAATTCGAATTAATAATACCTCATTTTAATTTGAACTAGCACTTAAGTCGACTTTATTAAGTCGACTTAAGCCAGTGGAGACACGGAGTAGTGCCTAGTTGGACCTTTTAAAGTGAACTTAAAACGTTAAGTAGACTTAATAAGGCCAAAAAGGGGCCACATCTACACTTGAAAAGTTAAGTTGACTTTTGTTAAGTCGATTTAATAAGGTCCACTTCATAAAGTCAACCTAACTTTTCAAGTATAGACATAGCCTTAGAGAGGGACAGACAGAATGGTCCAGTGCCTGGAAATATCAGATGGTGGTGGTTTAGTTCAAGAGGTTAGTGAGCCCACGTTTCCACTTGGCTACACTGTGTAAATAAGAAATAGCTAAATTGAAGACAATGAAATGACATAAGTGCAGGACAGTTGCACATTGAAGTGGAAGCAGGGGCAGTATGGATAATTTATAAGGCTATAGCTCATATGTTGTATAGGGAGCTAAATGAGGAAAATATGAATTGCTCTTTTTTTCTGAAGGATCTATTGTAGCATATGTCGTCCCCGCCCCCCAACACCATTTCTGTAATAGAGGATTAAGAATCTCGGTTTTGCCATTGCCAAAAGAATTTTTGTATGGAAATTATTTTAGGAATTGCTTTGTAATAGGAGAAGCTCAAAAAGGCTATAATCCCAGGTAAAGGAAATAAGTAAACTGGACTTCACGCTGAGCAAATGTACCATTAGCCTTTTCAAAACAGTTTAACATAACATTTCAATTAAGAAAATAGCAGTAGAAATCTCTAAATTAATCTCCTCAATCAGTGACCATAAAACTTTAACGCCTTCCATTTAATTACAATTGGTAGTAACTTCTTTACCGCTAGACATGGTCCAGAGGAATATATACCCTTTATCACTTCCTGATGACACACACAGCAAACTGAAGGCAATAATTTCCCAGCATCACAGAGATTCCATGTACTCTATTGATGCCCATGTTATACCAGCCAGGGAAGCTGTATTCTGCTTGGCTCTTTCAAGGATGTAGTGGCAATGAATATGGGGAAGGAAGATGGTGCAGGGAATCTTCTCTAGTCTGGTTGATGTAAAGGACAGGCATCATTGCAGACTCTACCCTTAGGACTGCTCTGTATTGTACACAAAGGGGGAAGCAGCACGGGATGGATGAGGAAGAGGTAGATCAAAGGTCCACCGCTCCCTGTGCTGACTGGCAGGTCAGGATACTTATACAGCAGGAAATAAACTGTACCCATAATAGGGAGCCATAGCAGGAACACTCCTATATGAAAGGGAACTCCAGCAATACCTTCCTGTGCTTCCTTAAGGGCAATGCAGCTTTGTACCTACCATTCTCTTACTTTGGTTTGTGCTTACCTGGGCATCTTAGAAATGAGTGGACTTAGGCTGTTCAATAAATCGCTTCAGATCACTGATTGAGCCCTGATTAGGACTTAAACTTCCTGACTTCTAGTTCTCTGGTGGCAAGAAGATTCATGGTTTCTCCATGCAGTCAGCAGGGAAGACTATTTTGAGTTAGGGTGACCCAATGTCCCAATTTTATAGGGACAGTCTAGATACCCAGGGCTTTGCCTTACAAAGGGGCCTACTACCTTCTGTCCTTGTCCTGATGTTTAATACTTGCTATCTGATCATTCTATTCTCATATGCTATGTCTACACTGGCAATTTAAGTCGATTTAAGGAGGCTTAAGCCGACTTAAATTAAGCTACGTCCACACCTGGTTTTCATTAAATTGACTTAAGCGGTTCCTTAAGTCGACTTAATTACTACCACTCTTTAGGTCGACTTAACAATTAAGTTGATTTGTTAAGTCGACCTAAAGACAGCGTGGCTGCCCTAGGTTGACTTATTCTAAAAGTTGACCTAGGGCATGGTCGCAGGGAGAAGGAAGCCAGGCTCCTTTCTTCCCGGAACCTGCAGGTCCCGGCAAGAAGGGAACTGCGGCTCCTTTCTCCCTGGGACCCCCATGGGTCCCAGCATGAAGTGAGCCTGGCTCCTCTCTGCCCGGGATCTGCGCGTATCCCGGCAAAAAGGGAGCTGCGGCTCCTTTCTCCCTTTCTCCAGAAGGGAGCCCTGTGGGTCCCAGCCAGAAGGGAGCCTCATGGGCCCCTTCTCCTGGGGACCCCTGCGGGTCCTGGCCAGAAGGGAGCCCTGCGCTCTCTTCTCCCTGGACCCACGGGGGTCTGGGCAAAAAGGGAGCAGTGTTCCCTGGACAGGGGGAGGTTCCCCTCTCAGCTGCAGTGATGGGCCAGCAGCTTCCGGTGCTCCAGCTGACAGGGAATCCCCAGTGTTTCCCTTGTCAGCTGGAGCGCTGGCTTCCTTCTTGCCCAGACCCACGGGCATGTCTGGGGAGAAGGGACATGGAGGTCCTGACAAGAAGGGAGCCCCGGTTCTGACCCGCAGCTCTCATCTGCCGAGAAGCTGCAGGTCCCAGCAAGAAAGGGGCCATGGCTCCCTTTTTGCTGGGACCCATGTGGGTCCCAGGGAGAGAGGAGCCATGGCTCCCTTCTTGCCGGGAACCTCAGGGGTCCCGGCAAGAAGAAAGCCTACGCTCCCTTCTTGGAGGGCCCCCGGCTTCCTGGGGAAGGGACCCGCGGGTTCTGCCATGTCTACACTTGAAAAATTAAGTCAACCTTGTTAAGTCGACTTAAGAGAGTCGACTTAACTTTTCAAGTTTAGACATAGCCATAAACACTAAGGTAGACGGGACCAATGTGATCATCTAGTGTGACCTCCACATTCTGAGTTGACAGGGTCTGCTTTACCAATTTTCTTTTGAGTAAAATAAAGTTGGCTTTTAATTGCCATTGAGGATTAGATTCAGACTGTGAACCCCTGAAGGGTATGGGCCACATCTTCCTAGTATGCTGTATAGTACTGGACATACAGTTTGTGCTCACTTAAATAACAAATTGTCTTGGAGCCTTACTGGGTTGCTTTTACTCCTTTATCAGGTGTTACCAGTCTCCACTGTTCTTTTGGCTTGGCTGAGTTCAGACAGATGCATCAATTCAGAATTAGTCACATGTAGCATTTGTGTATTATGAAGTTGCCTAATTTGCCTGAGTTGTTAGAATCCAAAAATATATATATTGGCTAGGGTTAAACCTTAATCCCAGACGCTACATGCCAATTCAAAGTGTATTTTGTGTGCAGATTATCTGAAAATGGCTTGGCAATGAAGGATTTTCCATTGGCACTAAAAGAGCAATACTGTGCCAAAAAAGTAAATATCAAACAGAAATGTGCCAATATTTTCTGCCAGTCTCACATTTTTGAAACTTTTTCCATCCTCCATGCCATTTATTTCTAATATGCTCCCAGGCTTCTTAGGGAAAGTGCTTTGAGTTTCACCCTGGGATGCTGAAAATCGTCTAATCTGAATACTAAAAATGTTAAGTGTGAAGAAGGGAGCCCTTTGGAGCAGTAAGGAAATTCCCTAAACCTTTTCCTGTGACAATTTAGAAAACTTCGAGTTGTCAGATCATCCAGAAAGCACAACAGATGGAGAATGACACTGGCTCAGGATGGCAGAAGTTCCTTCCACTGTTTGCACAAAAATGTTGGAAAAGCAGTCCCTCCTACTGTCTGAATCCCATGACATACACTTCTCCCACCTCTATGGCCTTGTTGATTCCTCCTCCTTTTTCCACATTTGTGTTTGGAACTGTCTTACACCTTCTTATTGGAATACCCTCCTGGCTCTTGTCTGCCAAGTCACTCCATCAGACTCTTGTCTTCAAAGCCTCTTTCTTGCACAAGTCTTTCCTACAGTGGTCGCTTTACTGATATGTGCTCCATCCTACCGCATGCCTGAAATGTTTGGTTTTGTCTGTGTTAGACTGATCACTCTGTAGGGCAGAGATGTGTCAGTGTTGCTTAGGCACCCATCATGCAAGCTGATCTGGGATGGCAGAGCCCCTCTGTTTTTGTGCCGAGAGCCCTTGAAACACACAAGACTGTTTGACACATAAGGGTTCATCCACCTGAATCAGACTAGGGCCTTGTTTTCTAAAAGTCTGTGAATTTGACACTATTTAAACAATAGTATTAATAAAAGTGTTAAAATTATGCTTTAACCAACTCATTGGACTAAAAGAGAAAATAATGTGATTTGATATTTAAGATTATGTTAAAGTACCTTTAATTTGTGTATCCAGCATGCTTATTTGATGAAATTTCATTATCTACCCCATATGCAATATTGAATAAAAAGACGCTATATTCCATGGTAACACATGCAGCTTGCCTACCTCTAAAGTATGAGCACCTGCCAGATAGATCCAATAGTCTTCAGGTTTTGGATCTGTGTTTGGGAAGGCTCAATGAAAATCAGAAAAGCTTATGTCCTGTTCTTGTTTGTAGATAAAAATCTATTGGGCTGTTTCTTATCCAAAATTTAAAAAGAGCTTTTGCCTATTAGAGAATATTGCAATTTTTTAAAAACACAGGTAATAACTATGGACTTTCATTTTAAAGCCCTCATGTGCATAGTCACAAATAAGATACTTTTTCATATGTTGGAAGAAATCTCACATAGACAACTTTAAAGCTGATTAGAAATAACACTGAAATTGAAGGTCGCTCATATGAAGAGGTAGTTTTACATTCTATGTTATTCTATTCTAAATAAATTTTTATACCGTGCTTATAACTTAGTTTCTGAGTGTCTTCTAATTGTGCAGTGTTGTTTGTTCCCTCATCCTCTCCCTAAAAGGAAAAGTGTGTGGAGAGGAGCATCTTATTTTGTAGTTTCTTTTTTTTAAATGTACTTGTTGCTATGCCTCTATACTAGAAAAGAAAGGTCAAAGAAATGCACCTTGCACTAGGAGCAGAAAGTGGTAATGTTTGTGATTGGTCCTTAGTTCCTGGGGACTTTCCTTCCATGGTCCCAGACCACCTCTGGAGAAGGTTCCAGTTCCCAGACAGATGAGCTTTATTCTTATTGCTGAGTGCACGCATTTCTGTAAATTCTGTGTGCCCACATACAAAATCCTGGTTATTTGCCCGTGCAGATTACATTTAATTTCTTTGCATCTGTGGGCAATGCACTAATTATACTGGTCAACTTTGTGTGTATACATGGGGAATTACCAAGAGGAAAAAGGAGGCAGGAGTGAAGATGGAGAGAGAAATATACAGACTTTTTTTTTCTAAACAAGGAAAAAAACCCATGTGCATAAGTCTACATTGTCAGCAGGATCATATTGTATGTGCAAACAATATAAATCAGATGTAGGGTTCCCTTTGTGTATATACATTATAAGTTAAAGACAACAGTTTAGTCCTGGATATGAAATGCAGATATGCGTAGTATATATTTAGGTGGATCCCAATATGGAACCCCCTCTGACCTGAATGGAAACTATGCAGTTATTTGATATTATAAAATATGTCCTACAGACTCACACTACATCTGGGAGCAAAATTTTGCCATAAATAAACCCAATTACCTTCTTTGCTTTCCTTTTACAACTTGTGCAAGTGAGAAGTGAGGCATATCTTTTCCACAACTACGATCATGTAAATCCTCTTAATTCACTCATGTGGAAGGGAGAAAAGCTTAGACTTTTGTGGAAATCTTACTTCTGAATTTCTTGATTACTCTATGTTGGAAATCTCACCCTTGTTACTTAATGCTGAAGAATTAGTTTTTATTCTTTGACCTTGCCTATATTAATTTGAGTCATCAGACATCAGTACAGTTGTGCTGGTGCAAAATCCTACATCTGGTCTACATTATAAACTTAGGTCAATGGAAGCTGCCCTACACTGCCCTAATAATGTATGCATCTACACCATCAGGTCTCTTCCATCAACCTAACACACCTGTGGGAGGCATAGCACTTAATTCAATGTTCATGGGTCAACTGAGAGGCAATATAGATGCAGAGTTGTGAAAATTTAGTGAACTGATTTTTAAATAGCAAACTTGCTCAAGACTCAGTGTGTATTCTGACAATGGCTGCCTTGTGCTTCATATGCCTTGCAGTGGAAGGTGTGCCTATAGAAGTGGGTCCACCACACCTGTGGACAGGGTGTCACAGATTAGAAGGTGGAAAAAGAGAACTCGTGATGATGTGTTCAGTGAGATAATGAATGCCTCTGGGAGAGATGACATGGAGCTAAGAGTCTGGAGGATTTCATTGTCCAAAAAACTGCACATGGACCTTGAGAGCATCCCAAGAACATGAGCATGCATGCAAGATGCATTGCTGTGGATAATGAAGGACCAATCAGACACGTTGAAGTGTCTGACTGAGCTTTAAGAAAAGCAGCTTAAAGTTAGACTCCTTCTGCAGAACTGCCTGCAAGCAACACCATGTTCCCAATCCCCCTCCCCCAAATCTTCAGGGGGTAGGGGAAGGAGAAAACTGTGTGTGATGGGGCATCTGCCCTGCACTGGCATTTAAAGGGCTAAAAAGGGCCTGAGCAGTAGCCAATCAGGGACTGGGGGCCCTGTATAAAAGGGAGTTGCAGAGCCTAGAAGGGCAGGTAGCTTTGAGAGCTTGGGGAAGAAGGTTCTCTCTTTAGTGGGCTGGCTGAGGGAGCCAGCACTAAGGACAGCTCCCTGGGTGCCACTGGGAGCTGTCAGCAGCCAGTGGTTCTAAAGGTTAAGACAGAGGCAGAGTTTGGAGCAGCAGACTGGGAGCAGAGGGTGAGACGGCCCTGAGGTGAGGGTGCGCATGAGACTGGGGGCTGCCAGGAAAGTGGCCCAGGGAAGTTGATTGGAGAAAGACCGGTGTGAGGCAGCATTGGTGCTGAGGATGCAGGACATAGGGTCCCTGGGCCAGCCGGGCCTGGAGAAGTGGTTGGGCCTGGTCCCTCCTTGTTCCCCCAGAGTGCCAGGGGTGGCACTGGACTATCGGGCCACTGATTTGGTAAGGAGTGGCCTGGACTCAGGATTTGGATTTATACTCCAGAAGGGGGTTGCAAGTACTAAGCTGCTCAGCCAAAGGGCCAATTCCCCAAACCAATACCATTGCCAGGAGGCTCCAGTCTGGTGGGGAGCACAGTATCATTACTGGCATTTCAAAAATCATCAGTGGTTATTTTGCAATTGGATTTTGCAATTGGGAAAGTCCCTGTTTGCAGCTTTCTGGACAGACCTGTGTTCCTAAAGATGTGCATGTCACGCACCTTTTCTGATCATCCCACACTGATGTTAGTGAAATGCCCCCTGTCATCCACCAGTGTTTTCAACACCAATGAAAAGTATCACCATCAGTTTATGTACATTTTGGTAAAGTGGTCTGGTGCCAAGATAGGAATATACATGCCCCACTGCAATTAGGGATCTCCATTATGGAAAAACCATCTGTTATGTCCTGGACATTGGCCCGAGTCATTGGCCCCTCTTAGCAGAAGTCAGTTAATGGCCCTATATAGAATCTTAGGGTTGGAAGGGACTTCATGAGGTCATCTAGTCCAACACCCTGCTAAAAGCAGGACCACTCCCACTAAATCATCCCAGCCAGGGTTTTGTCTAACCAGGCCTTAAATGTTTCCAAAGATGGAAATTCCACCACCTCCCTAGGTAACCCATTCCAATGCTTCACCACCCTCCTAGTGAGAAAGTTTCTCCTAATATCCAACCTTGACCTCCCCAGCTGAAACTTGAAACCATTGCTCCTTGTTCTGTCCTCTGTTTCTACTGAGAACAGCCTAGCTCCCTCCTCTTTGGAGCAGTCCTTCAAGTGGTTGAAGGTTGCTATCAAATCCCCCCTCAGTCTTCTCTTCTGCAGACTAAATAAGCCTAGTTCCTTCAGTCTCTCCTCATAAGCCATTTGCCCCAGCCCCCTAATAATTTTCATTGCCCTCCACTTGACTTTTTCTAATTTGTCAACATCCTTTCTGTAGTTAGGGAGCCCAAAACTGGACACAGTATTCCAGATGCAGCCACACCAGTGTCGAATAGAGGGGAATAATCACATCCCTTGATCTGCTGGCAACACTCCTACTGATGCAGCCCAATATGCCATTGGCCTTTTTGGCAACAAGAGCACACTGTTGACTCATACCCAGCTTCCCATCCAGCATAACCCCCAGATCCTTTTCTACAGCATTGCTACTTAGCTGATCGGTTCCCAGCCTGTAGCAGTACATGGGATTTTTCTATCCTAAGTGCAGGTCTTTGCACTTGTCCTTGTTGAACCTCATGAGATTTCTTTTGGCCCAGTGTTCCAATTTGTCTAGGTCTTTCTGAATCCTGTCTGTGCGCTCCAGCATGTCTACCATTCCCCCCAGCTTGGTGTCATCCACAAACTAACTGAGCATGCAAGCTATCCCATCATCAAGATCATTAATGAAGATGTTGAACAGAACTGGCCCCAGGATCGAGCCCTGGGGCAACCCACTATTTACTGGTTGCCAACTAGACATTGAACTATTGATTCCTACCCACTGAGCCCGATGATTTAGACAGTTTTCTATCCACCTTACGGTCCATTCATCCAACCCATACATCCTTAACTTGCTGACAAGAATGCTGTGGGAAACCGTATCAAAAACTTTGCTAAAGTCGAGGTATACCACGTCGATGGCTATTCCTGCATCCACGAATCCAGTCATCTCATTATAGAAGGCAATCAGGTTGGTCAGGCACCATTTGCCCTTGGTGAATCCATGCTGACTGTCCCTGATCACTCTGTTTTCTTCCAAGTGTTTCAGAATGGATCCTTTGAGGACTTGCTCCATGATTTTTCCAGGGATTGAGGTGAGGCTGATTGGTCTGTAGTTCCCTGTATCCTCCTTTTTCCCTTTCTTGAGGATAAGCATTATATTTACATACTTGGATCAGAAGAGCCCCAATGAAGGATTTACCA
Source organism: Pelusios castaneus (assembly GCA_007922175.1). Taxonomy (NCBI): domain Eukaryota; kingdom Metazoa; phylum Chordata; order Testudines; family Pelomedusidae; genus Pelusios; species Pelusios castaneus. Next base: position 4,984,046 of record ML685851.1, read on the forward strand.
ACTTTGAATTAATTACCTACTGACCAGTAGCAGTCTGACATTGCAAGCTTCCTCATAGTGATCACCACTTCTCTACACTCAGAGCTGCCCACATTTTAGTGCTGCTGTACTTCAGGGCTGGAGAAAGCTCTGCACAAAGTTTCTATAAAGTATCCTTCTGCATTCAAAAGTTCTGCAGTCACTGCTCATCTCCCAAAGGTGCATAATGATGCAATCCCCTCAATCAGGTCTTGTTTCCTGGGACCAGAAAGAGTATTCCACCATTTTCAGCTGCTGCGTGACTACTAGCAGCAACTGGGATTAATTTTGTTCTATGATGTACAGCAGGGCTGCTTGACTGACATTATGTACTAGGTGGCTCCTTTCTTGGCTCTAGAAATACTGCAGGCTAAGGCATGATGTATTTGTAATGCTCACAACAAGAGTACACAGTTGAGTGGGCTCCATGCTTCTCAGGTTATGGTGTATGTGTCTGGCTTTCAAAAAAGTATTGGTTTGTTAGCTGTTGATATCATGGGAGCGAGAGCAGGAACTGCATCATGGGAGGTCTAAAACATGTTCCCATTCCCCCCTGCAATAATGTTTTGACTTAGGAAGCATTGCAAGTCCTTCCTGACCTCTGCTGTGGCTAGTTGCACTGTGGGATACCTGCTCAAGGTGCACTGCATCTGTGCATCAGTGCAAGAGCTGCTGGTGAGGACACACTCCACTGATTCGATGGGCGTGACACGCCTGCCCGACAGTGAAACGTTGACTCAGAGTGAGTTGACTTAGCTGTGTAGTATTTGACATGCCCCTGGTATAGACAAAAAAACTGTTATGAACCATGATTTGCACTAGCACAGCTTAGCCTTGCTTGAAATTGGGGTAAACTGTGCCAGCGGAATTCATGATGTATATTGGTTTTGGACTGTCTACACTAATGGTTTATACCAGTGCAATTGTATTGATGGCTAAACTCAATGGCCATAACTCTGGCAAATCTACAGTGTAGACAAGACCTCTGTTTTAAAAAGGTAGCTTAACTGTACTGAAGGGGATCATTGTTGAATCCAGCTTTACCCAACTGGGTAGATTTTTTTTTGTTATATACCGAAAACTAGATACAGATCAGGCTTGTCTGCAACAGGAAAAAATAAGGGGAAGAAGAAATTTATTCTTGAAAAGTGATATTTGATATAAAAATTACAGGCAAACCATTGCATTGATTTATGTTCTGTTGGAATAATTCACCGTTTAGCAGATCTGCTACCCTGTCTGTAAATAAAATTGAGTACAACGAAACTTAAGTAAAGTCTTCTTTGCCAACCCCTGTTCTGTAATTCATTAGCATCAAGTTGCTGGCATAGTATGAAGCACATTTCAAGTTGAGTTACTTTTTAAACAGGGAAAAGTTCTCATAGTTATGAGCAGTAGGGGGCTTGACAGGAGTTTTGGAAGCCTTTATTCAAAGCTCTGAGAGGGGAGCAGGGAAGGAGGAAAGAGATGGTGGAGAAGTGCTAAAACAGCTGTTGAGGCTGCTATTAGGGTTAATACTTTGATAATGGCGCACCTGTCTCCAGGTGTTGCCACTCATTGGACCCAATTCTGCTGTCTAGTCATTTACCTCAGTGCCATTGAGGACTACAAGGTTTCCCTATCGGAATAGGATCACTAGTAATTACACAAAGATTCTCTCATGATTTTTAATGCTTGTAGATCCTGTCTCTGATAGAAATTAAACTAGTTACAGCTTTCCCTTTATTCATGATTCAGGTTTCTCCTTCAGGGGCTTGTATATCTAGAAGAATTATTTTTGTTAAGCAATAATAGAAGCAGACACCTTCCTACTTTAGCAGGCTCACTTGATGTTGTACAACAGAGCTGGCAGGAAAGATTTTTTTGTTCACACTATAGGAAAAGGTGACAAGGTAACTTCTTAGTAAGGTGCTACAATATGAAAACTATAAATCCTTATTGTCTGGTTCTGCCACTCTACTTCATATTAAGCAATACCTTCTGTACTGTCCATGAGACTGCTCATGTGAGTAAGGTCCTACTAACATGAGCAAGGGGGCAGAGTCTGCCCTTTTGTGACTTGCTCAGTTAAATAATTTTTAATGTTTCTGAGAGAGTACTGGTAGAAATGAGGCTCTTTCATGCACCTGAGCATTCAGAAGTCAAATCATCAGAGGAACAAGAGAGTCAGCGAACCAGTAGACAAGCAGGAGATTCTGACTTAGGTTACATCTCTACTTAACTGGTAACTGAACTATGAAACCATTTAAAGCTATCCTAAAGAATTCCAGAGCAAAGACATTACTATAGCCTATTGGAAGGTTGTAATTCTCCATCAAAATCTATAGAATAATATTATATCATCATGAAACAGGCATAGTCTACAGGGGACTGGCAGTGTGACCATGATTGATGGCAACCAACCCAGCATCATCTGGTGCCTAGACCTGGCTCACTGCATCATTCCATGAATCTCTAGAACAGTGGTTCTCAACTTTTTTTCCATTGCGACCCATCTGACAGATGATGTTTCCCCGCGTGACACACTACAATCTGCCTGTGGCAGTGGTGCTTGGACTGGGAGCGCTTGGGAGAATGCAGCGCTCTGGAGGATGCAGCACTCCAGGACCTGGGTGGGGGCAGAGTCAAGCCAGCACAGGCTGGGGCCCTGGCAGTCTGGCGCCATGGAGCTGGGTTTATTTTTGTGGGGCAGGTGGTGGCCCCCTCAGCCCAGGAACTCTGGGTTGCAGCCCATAAGTCCTTTTACTCATTTGGCCCTGGCTGCTGCCTGTGTTGTGCAGCAGGAGCGGGCTGTTGAGGGCAGTGGAGAGAAGCAGGTGGAAGGAGCCCCACGCTGGCTCCAAGCTGAGCTGCTAATTTTCTGTGACACACCTCCTGGTTCTTCGCGACACAGTTTTGTGACCTGACACAGTGGTTGAGAACCACTGCTCTAGGGGTGCTCCTGTGGGCAGTGCAAGTAGGGTCAGGGTGTCCACCCCTTCTTGCATTGGTGGAACATTTGAGAGCACAGAGTGCTCGGGTACTTTTGTTTATCCTGGCAATGTGGCCAAAAAGCATGCAACACTGTTTTTGAATATCTCAGTGTTAAGGCTGGTCAAGAAATGTTCACAAACCAAAGACTACTGCTTATGGAAAAGTCAGAATTTCAGCCTCACTCCCCAAGTTTCCAGCATGCGACCTGCATTATGAGTTGAATGTCTCATGGCAGAAGACAGGGGTTCATAAACTAACAACTGGGCCACCAGAAACTCTGTGAAGATGGGGATCAAGAACCTAGGAAACTGTTGACAAGTTCATCTGCCTAGGCTGTTAGCAGAGGTCAAATGGCCATAGCAAACTGGATATTCTTTGAATAGATCTTGCCACTTCCTTCATGGAGTCCCTGAACCACTTATGGACACAAACCTGTTCTGAGACAAATTTCAGGATCTATCAGACCTGTGTACTACCTGTATTGCTATTGGGTTAGAAACCTGACCCCTCTTATAGGCAGATTTGGACCACTTAGGCTATGTCTACACTTGGCCAAATAAGTCAACTTAGTATGTCTACACTCAAAAATTAAGTTGACTTAAAGGGGATGCTGCCAAATCGACTTAAAGTGTCACACTGGACGCCTAAGTCAACTTCTAGGGGCTAGGTGGACCTGGGACTGGTCCATGGTGGCAGGAGGGGCACCCCTTGCCAAGTGCCAGGGGGCTCAGCATTTGCCCCATTGTACCTGGGTACAATGGGGGCTGAGCAGGACAGGAACACTGGCAGGGCATAGGAGCAGGGTGGGCAGGGCTCTGTCCTGCCCTGGGGGGGGGGGGCATGCCAGACTCTGGCTGTGCCAGCCACCCTGGCAGGGAGGGCAGTGGGGGAGCTCTGTCGACGCCGCTAACGTGTTTAGGGCCTACCCCCGGGATGGTATTCATCGGGGGCTGCGTGCAGACCAGGGTCCTTTTGGCCGTAGAGTTTATAGCTCTACCTTTATCAGGTGACTGTTTGGAGGCCTTTATTAAGGCAAAAGAAGTCAGGAGGTATGAGCAACAGAGTATGGCACCGGACCCGCCGATAACCCACACTAATATTAGTAGGATTGGGTGTTTTTCCCATGAAAGAGGGAATAAGTATAAAGAGGGGACAAGGGAGATTAGTAATGACAAGAGAAATAGCAAAGAAATCACCAGAAGTGTGGTTAACAGAAGAGCTTTATTATTCATTGTTATGATTACAAGCCTTGAGGTTTACGCTTCCTGTCCAGACAGTGTGACAGGTAACAAAAACAGAGATACAGAGATGCAGTTTCAAAGCAAAGATTTCTGTGTGTATGTCTGTGCCTTTCTAAGCGGTTTCTTGCTGCAGCAGTTAAAGAATAGATGTTTGTTACAAGCTTAAATGTGTGCTGAATGTGTGTTATATGCGCATTAAATGGTTTATTTACTAAAACTATTCTTATTATATTGCTGATGCCCCTTCCTTTAAGGAAACAGACAGACCAGCCCTAAATCGGCCTGAACTCCCAGGCAGGGGTGCTATCTAACTTGGTCCCTAACCTTATCCCTAAATCAGCCTGAACTCCCAGGCAGGGGTGCTAAACTACTTTTAGTCCTTACTCTCCTGGACAAAGGGGTGCTAAAAAACTTCCCGTTACTGTTTGGTTTCCCCAGTAGCTACTATTTCTATTCTCTGAACCAGCCTTCCTCTAGGCCCAGTGGTTCTTGTTTCTTGTTTGAAACTAGTTACTTACCAATGCTCCCAGCCAACGTGTCAGGTCCGTCTCACCTAGGATCTGGATGGACCTTTCGAGTCCGCTCTTCTCGCCAGTCCCTTCACCTGTCCGGATCAGGGTTGCTGACTCATTCTTTTTTTGGTTGAGGACGGACCCCTACTTTTATAGGGATCAGATCGCTCATGCCCCCACCTTGCCCATGGGAAGCTTCTTCACACCTCTTGGTGGTCTTTCACACCTCTTGGTGGGAAACTTAACACCTTTTGCTTTAGCCGGTGGGAAACTTCACACCTTTTGCTGAGTTTCCGGGCAATTTCGGGGTGCGGGTTCAATGCACCTGGTTTGTAGATGGCCTGAGTTCTTGGCTGTGCTCCAAGGGAGCTTGTTGTAAGGCAGACAAGGCCCATAAGGTTATTTTGGTCTTGTCGTTAAGCAGAATAGGCCATCGAAGTCTGGTTCAGCTATAGTAACTTTAACTAAAACTTATCCTTATACCTAGAACAATTACAAATGCCCCATCTAATCCCATCTACTCCAATTTTCTATACTCTGGAGCCCTTTAAGTCGACTTAAAGTCAATTTAGGGCTAATCTGCGTCTACACTGGCTAAGTCGACTTAATAAAGTCTGCAAAATGTCATAATCTCACAGAATCACTTTTTCTATTCAAAAGCATCATGTTATAGACTCTTATTACTGTGTATATAGCCTTATTGGTTTGATGTCTTTTGAATTTTTATTTGTATTGTGATAGTACTTAGGGACCCCACTCAAGGATCCCACTCTCATTGCACTAGGCACTGTCCAAATAAGTAAAGATAGTCACCACCCTCAAGAGCATGCAATAAAAAATTCAATAGAATTTTACCATGAAGGGCTGTTCTAGAATAGAGAATCCAACAGCCTGGGTTAATAACGGAATCTTAAACATAATATTGATTTAATGAAGATGTGATACTGTTATCCATTTTACTCTCTCCAAGCTGCCTCAGTTCCCTCCATTAGAAGGTCTGAAACTGGCTGTCTCAAACTCTCAAGAATCTGTTTAGCCAAGGAATAAATGAGGGGAAAAATGAGCTTTACAATCAAATTAGCTAACATGATTTAAATACCACTTGGCACTTAGTGTAGGCACAATTTAACATCTTTACGATCATGTTATTTGGTCCTGCTGTAACATGAAACTGAAAAACAAAACATCACTATAATACAATAATGAAAGGGAGAAATAAAAAATCTTTACTAATGAAAATACAATGGGCTGAATTGATGGAGTTGCACTTGTTTTCGCCAATTCCAAACATGCACCATTATTTATAAGTACTTGAGATACGGTTGAGGAAGGAAATAAAACACGTGGCCAAAATTGAAACAATCTGGCTTTCTGAACTGTGTTTCATAAAGCAAAATGCAATTGCAAAACGTCACTAAGTTAAAGGTCTTTACTGTGGAAGAGACAGAATTGATTTAGACGTTTCAGCCACTTTCAGCGTGACCTTTCCCTCAGTAAAATGTTGTAAGTTTTTACCTTATTGAAAATTTGTAATTATACTTAGCATTATGAAATGATCTTATATAGCATGTTTTGGAATGCCAGATTTTTTCTGTATCTGTATCTAAGACAGATTTCCCTTCCACCCTCCCATTGGAAAATGCTTTTAAGATGTGTTGTGAGCAAACTATGTTCACAATCATTAGGCCACCATTCCCTCCTCCTCCCCCCCATGCCATCCTCTACTCTGCTGCTTACAGCCTGCACCATCACTTTCTGCTGACACCTGCCTCTATACTGCAACCTCTGCAAGTCAGTCGCTTGAAGTTTCACACAGCTCTCAGTGATTTCAGCAGCTAGAGGGGGAACCTCATTGCTACTGCAGGCTGGGAAGTCTCTTCTACAGAAATGCTGTCTCACTGCAGATCTAAGGCTTAGAACTCAGACCTGATTATCAGTGATTTCAGCTGTAGTGATCACTCAAAAGACTCTCAGTTTAGTCTAATCAGCTCTATCTTCCAACAGGGAAGAGAGGAAGATAAAATGGTGCCTACAACTCTTAGGCTTAGTATACACTTACCGGGAAATTTGGCAGCAGTCAACAAGAGTTACGCAAGCCATACAGAGTAGCTTGCATAACCCCTACTGACTTCCTAACATCCCTTTAGCATGCCATCTCAATTGTGCTGCGCCAATGGGAAATCCATTCCCACTGATGCAGCACTATGCCTTTTGAGGAAGTGGTTTAATTGAATCAACTTCTAGATTGATTGCATGGGCCTTCACTGCTGCTTAATCCATCTGAATAGAGTGATCTTACAATGGTGAATTTGCCACCGTTTGTGTATACGTACCCTTAGGCAAAGCCCACTGCATCAGGTAGAAACACTTGCCTACACCCTCTCTTTCTTCCACTGCGATCTGGCACCCTGCACCTCTTGCTTAGTGAGTCCAGTTCAGTTGAGGGTGACCTCAACCAGAACAGTCTAAGTACAATCCTGCTGCCCTTTACTCATACAATAAGATAGCAACATTTAATTGTCCACACATTCAATACTAAAGTAGTAACTCAGCACCAGTCAAAATTGATCACTTGGGTAATGCTTTTGTCTGTTGGCTCCCTTGGCAGAGTAGGGGTGTTCATATGGATATGTTCTGATCTTAAATTCTTTCCCTCTTAGCTTGTCACTAGATGTCAGGGGAAACCTCATAAAACCCTGCTTATAATGGCTTTGGCATTATGTGAGGAGTTCTAAATACAAATCTGCAAAAATCTGGAGTTATTCTGAACTGCTGGGAGGAACACTGCTTGTATGGCAAATCCAAGACTGGGCCTCAGGAGGTCCAGGTTCAATTCCAGCCTCTCTTGTTCACTTCCTGTGCAATCTTAGACAAATTACTATGGGCTTGGTTAGATGGAGAAAATTACCAGTAGAACTATATTTCTGTAAATCCTTGTCTTGATATACACATGGCAGAATAAGAGTGCTAAACTAGTAAAAGGAAGTCTTATTCTGGTATAAAAGTGGTGACACAGGAATCTATACCACAACAGTATAATTATAGTGGTATCGTTCCATTGGTACATCTCCCTATGTAGACAAGACTTAATTTTCAGATTCCTTACTTTCCCATCTGTAACATAGGGATAACAGTTCAAGCTGGAAGTGGTTTACTTTATAGACTCATAGGGTGTGTCTACACTTAGAAATTAAGTTGACTTAAAGAGACTTAAGTCAACTTAATTTACTCCACGTCTACATTGGGCTTTCCTTAATTCGACTTAAGCTATTCCTTAAGTCTAATTAAGGAAAAGTTAGTTTGAATTAATAACATCTCATTTTAATTCGAACTAGCGCTTAAATTGACTTAAGCCAGTGGAGATGCAGAGTAGTGCCTAGTTGGACCTTTTTAAGTCGACTTAAAATGTTAAGTTGACTAAATAAGGCCAAAAAGGGGCCACATCTACACTTGAAAAGTTAAGTCCACTTTTGTCAAGTCAACTTAATAAGGTCCACTTTAAGTCGACTTAAAGTTTACCTCATAAAGTCGACCTAACTTTTCAAGTGTAGACATAGCCATAAACTTTAAGATCAGAAGGGAGCATCATAATTATCTAGTCTGACCTCCTGCTCATTGTAGGCCACAGAACTTTGCTCACCCATTCTGTAATAGACCCCCTAATCTCTGTCTGAGTTACTAAAGTCCTCAAACCATAATTTAAAGATTTCAAGTTACAGAGAATGCACCATTTACACTAATTTAAACCTGCAGGTGACCTGTGAAAGTTCCCCAGTGTCTCTGACAATTTGTCCAAAGGGAAAATTCCTTCCAAACCCCAAATGTGGTAATCAGTTAGACCACGTGCAAGACCTACCAGACAGACACCTGGGAAAGACACCTGGTAACTCAGAGCCTTCCCCATCACCAGCCATTGGAGATATTTGGTGTTAGCAATAGCATTTCAGCTAGGTGCTATCATAGGCAGTCTCATGCCATCCTCTCCATAAATTTATCAAGCTCAATCTTAAAATTAAATTTAATCCCATTTCTATTATTCTAGTTTGCAAGGTCATCCAGATCTTTTTATATGGTATTCAGGTCCTCCTCCATATTAGCAATGCCTCCCAACTTTGTCATCTGCATGTTATATTAGCATACTCCCATTTTTTGTGCCAAGGTCAGTAAAAAATATTAAATGAGATTGGCCCCAAGATCGATCCCTGAAGAATTCCATTAGTAACCTCTGACAATCCTGACAGTCTTCTTTGATCATGACCCGTTATAGTCTCCCCTTGAACCAGTTCCTTACACACCTTTCATCCAAATTAACTCTGCAGCAAAGGCATATCCTTATTGTTGTCCAGGGGCCCCAGGTCCCAATAACCTTCCACTGATGCATACCAAGAAAGTGTGTGTCTGTGTGAGTGGGCGGGGGGTGGGGGTTGCGGGGAGCAGGGGATGAGGAGGTTTGCTTATAATTAACATCCCTTTGGTTCCCTAGGTTTTGGCTGCTCTTCTATTCTTCAGGCAGTTCAGCTCAGCTTAGCTCATCAGCCTACACTTCTAGCTGCAGGCCAGATTCCAGTTCTGGCTACCAGATACTCTACTGCCTGCAATCACTTGAGTGTGGAGAGCATACACTGTCATCCAACTAACTCCCACCAGGGGGGCAACAGAAGGAGATGCAGACAGGTTCTGTCAGAGAAGAGAGACAGAAAATAAAACACATCTGGTTTTCTCCAAATTCTGTGGCAAAAATGCCCCATTCTATGGCATCATGAAAAATGCCAGATTCCTTGGCTGCAGAATGGAGCTCTGTTGAATATAGCAGTCCACACCTCTTAGATGTGCTGTTTCTGCCTGTCTGCAGAGTCAGGCAGGAATCACTCGATTAGTTGTACTCTGTCCTTGTTTTCAAGGTTTTCTTCACAACCATAAGGGCTTGGAACATATAAGTCATAGAATCACAGAAATGCAGGGCTGGAAGGACATCAAGAGATCATCTAGCCCATCCCTACATGTTAAGGCAGGATTAAGTAGTCCTAAACTACCCCTGATTGGTGTTTGTCTAAGATGTTCTTAAAAATCTCCAACAAAAAGGATTCCACAGCTTCCCTGGGAATCAGAAAATATTTCCTAATAACTTACCTAAATTTGCCTTGCTGTAAGTTAAGCTAATTGCTTCTTGTCCTATCTTTAGGCAGAAAAATTGATCCTCCTCCTTCTCCTTCTCCTTATAACAACCCTTTGACATAATTGAAGACTGTAATCACCACCTCTACCATCTCTCAGGGCAGGTCTATGCTGCCGCAGGATTTTGGTGGCAGTCAAAGGGAGATGCACAAATTACTTTCAAATACCTTGTGTATCTGCCTTAGACTGCCTACCGTCTATTTATTGAGGTTTCTTGAGTGAGCTGAGTGGATGGAAAATGCCCTCCTTTTGACTCCTTTCTATTCAAGTTGCCAGGGTGATCTTCAGTGATCGACTTCCTGATAAGCTGAATGAGTCTTCATAGACCTAATCAGTCGATTGGGAAGATTGTTCAGTATAGTGTTGTCTGTAAGTTTTATAAGTATATTCTCTACTCCATCATCCAACTAATTAATGAAATGTTGAATAGTATAGGACCTTCGACAAACCCCGGTAGGGCCTCATAAGCTATGTCCTTCCAGTTTGACAGCAAACCATTGATAACTACTCTTTTGAGTGCTTTTTTAACCAGTTGTACATCCACTTGATAGAAATTTACTCTAGGTCACATTTCTCTAATTTTTCTGAGTGTCATGAGAGACTGTCAAAAGTGTTATTGAAGACTAAGTAGGTCAGTTTTCATAGAATCATAGAATCATAGAATAATAGGGTTGGAAGGGACCTCACGAGGTCATCTAGTCCAACCCCCTGCTAAAAAGCAGGACCACTCCCCCTAAATTATCCCAGCCAGAGTTTTGTCTAACCGAGCCTTAAAAATCTCCAAAGATGAAGATTCTACCACCTCCCTAGATAGCCCATTCCAATGCTTCACCACCCTCCTAGTGAGAAAGTTTTCCCTAATATCCAACCTTGACCTCCCCAGCTGTAATTTGAAACCATTGCTCCTTGTTCTGTCCTCTGTTACCCTCGAGAACAGCCTAGCTCCCTCCTCTTTGGAGCAACCCTTCAAGTAGTTGAAGGTTGTTATCAAATCTCCCCTCAGTCTTCTCTTCTGTAGACTAAATAAGCCTAGTTCCTTCAGTCTCTCCTCATAAGTCATGTGCCCCAGCCCCCTAATCATTTTTGTTGCCCTCCGCTGGACTCTTTCTAATTTGTCCACATCCTTTCTGTAGTGGGGAGCCCAAAACTGGACACAGTACTCCAGATGCGGCCTGACCAGTGTCGAATAGAGGGGAATTATCACATCCCTCGATTTGCTGGCAATACTCCTACTGATGCAGCCTAATATGCCATTGGCCTTTTTGGCAACAAGGGCACACTGTTGGCTCATATTCATCTTCCCGTCCACCATAACTCCCAGGTCCTTTTCTACAGCGCTGCTACTTAGCTGATCGGTCCCCAGCCTGTAGCAGTGCATGGGATTTTTCCGTCCTAAGTGCAGGACTTTGCACTTGTCTTTGTTGAACCTCATGAGGTTTCTTTCGGCCCACTGTTCCAATTTGTCCAAGTCTCTCTGGATCCTGTCCCTGCCCTCCAGAGTATCTACCATTCCCCCCAACTTGGTGTCATCCGCAAACTTACTAAGCACGCAGTCTATTCCATCATCAAGATCATTAATGAAGATGTTGAATAGAACCGGCCCCAGGACCGACCCCTGGGGCACTCCACTCATTACTGGTTGCCAACCAGACATCGACCCATTGATTCCTACCCGCTGAGCCCGTTGATCTAACCAGTTTTCGATCCACCTTACGGTCCACTCGTCCAACCCATACTTACTTAACTTGCCAACGAGAATGCTGTGGGAAACCGTATCAAAAGCCTTGCTAAAGTCAAGGTATATCACGTCAATGGCTCTTCCCGCATCCACAAATCCAGTCATCTCATCATAGAAGGAAATCAGGTTGGTCAGGCACAATTTGCCCTTGGTGAATCCATGTTGACTGTTCCTGATCACTCTATTTTCCTCCAAGTGTTTCAGGATGGATTCCTTGAGGACCTGCTCCATGATTTTCCCAGGGATTGAGGTGAGGCTGACCGGTCTGTAGTTCCCCGGATCCTCCTTTTTCCCTTTCTTAAAGATAGGTACTATATTTGCCTTTTTCCAATCCTCCGGGACCACCCCCGTTGGCCACGAGTTCTCAAAGATAATGGCCAGCGGCTCTGCAATCACTTCCCCCAACTCCCTCAGCACCCTCGGATGCAGTTCATCCGGCCCCATGGACTTGTGCACATCCAATTTCATTAAGTGTTCCCTAACCTGACTTTCCATCACCGAGGGCCACTCTCCTCTCCAGTCCGCGTTACCCCATGTAGTAGCCTGGGAGCTGGCCCGCCCCGTGAAGACTGAAGTAAAAAAAGCATTGAGTACTTCAGCCTTTTCCACATCATCCTCCACGAGGATGCCTGCCCCATTCAGTAAGGGACCTACACCACCTCTGATCCTTTTCTTGTTGCTGATATACTTATAGAACCCCTTTCTGTTATCCTTCACATCTCTTGCTAGCTGCAACTCCAGTTGTCCTTTGGCCTTTCTGATTTGATCCCTGCAGTCCCGAGCAATATCTTTATACGCCTCCCTTGTCATCTGTCCAAGCTTCCACTTCTTGTAAGCTTCCCTTTTATGTTTCAGCTCCCCGCAGAGTTCCCTGCTAAGCCACGCTGGTCGCCGTCCACATTTGCTGTTCTTTCTGCACATCGGAATGTTATCTTCCTGTGCCTTTAACAGGGTTTCTTTAAAATACAGCCAGCTGTCTTGGACACCTTTCCCCTTCAGATCAGCTTCCCATGGGACCCTGCCCATCAGCTCCCTAAGGGAGCCAAAATCTGCTTTTCTGAAGTCCAGGGTGTGTGTTCTGCTTCTTTCCTTCCTTCCATTGATCAGGATCCTGAACTCTACCATCTCATGGTCGCTGCTGCCCAGGTTGCCATTTACTTCTACTTCCCCAATCAATTCTTCTCTGTTTGTGAGCAATAGGTCTAGAGGTGCAAGGCCCCTAGTTGGTTCCTCCAGCATTTGTACTAGGAAGTTGTCTTCAATACTCTCCAAAAACTTCCTGGATCGCCTGTGCACTGCTGTATTATCTTCCCAGAAGACATCAGGATAATTGAAGTCCCCCATAAGAACCAGGGCCTGCGACGATCTGGAAACTTCTGTTAGTTGTCCATAGAACGCCTCATCCACCTCCTCTTTCTGGTCTGGTGGTCTGTAGCAGACACCCACCACAACATCCCCCTTGTTGCATTCTCCCCTAAACTTAACCCACAAGCTTTCAACCATCTTGTTTCCACTTTCATAGTGGAGCTCCGAGCAGTCGTACAGCTCTTTTACATATAACGCTACTCCTCCCCCCCTTTTTCCCTGCCTGTCCTTCCTGAACAATTTATATCCATCCATGGCAGTGCTCCAGTCATGCAAGTTATCCCACCACGTTTCTGTTATTCCAATTATATCATAGTTCCTTGTCTGTGCCAGTACTACCAATTCTTCCTGCTTGTTTCCCAGGCTCCTCGCATTTGTGTACAGGCACCTAAGATACCGGGCCCATTGCCCTACTTTGCCCTGTCGATTCTCCCTCCTGTCGCATCTTCCCCCTTGCAATTTCTCCCGGTGTCCTCCTTCCCCACTCACCTGAGGTATTATGACTTTATCAAGAAATAAACAATTATTTGACCCCTGCCCCCAGTTCCAACTACCCTCTCTTTTATTCCTGCTGTTACAGCCCCAGCATTCCCCATTTTTACTGCTTCCCTCCATCTATAAGGTTGGTTACCCTGTCCAGGAAGAGAATTAAGTTGGTTTGATATGATTTGTCCTTGGCAAATCCATGTTGACTATCTATCATTTATGACCTTCTAACAATATTTTTTAAAAAAATGAAAGCTGAGATTCAGGAGCACAATTCTATGAGATGAAGTGATTTCCATGTGAAATTCCCTGGCCTTAGAATACACAGGACCCTGTCTACTTATATTACAAATAAATGTTTAAAGGCAGATTTGAAATAATGTGCACTGTATAAGAATTTAGATAGGTCTTCCAGGAAGTCTGGCCGAAAGATCTCTCTAAAAATATTTGGAACATTCCTAACTGTCACACGCATCTTTCCATGGGGTAAACCTTTAGCTTGGTGATGGTCTAAAAGTGAAGTCCTTCCTTTCTGGAATCTAAAGGCCTGAATCACTGCTGTGACTGTAAGCTTTCTGGGTGCAGAGATCATTTTTATGTTCTGGGTCTGTGCAGTGCCTAGCACAGTAGGGTCCTGGGGCTATGGTAATGCAGACAGGAGCAATAATGAATAATGCTTTACACTGATGTAACACCATTTAAAAGCAAACAAAAACCCCAAAGTTTGAAAGTTTTAATTTAGAAAAATCACCATGCTCAGCTATCCCAGGAGATAGCCCTGTGTCTCCTGGGGCTGCTCCACCTGTGGGAATCCTGATCTGCTTCCCCAGCCTGTAGTTTTGAAGTCTGGTTTTAGGCGTGTCCTTAAACTAAATAATAAAAACATCTGATATTATTGCTGGCAATAATGGCAGCATATTTTTACTGTGCATTAACGATGAGAGTTATTAGGGGAATTCAGTAACTCTTAAACTATCCAAGCTGTTTTGCTACATTCTGTCCCAAATACATTTCTTGCTAGGCAATTAAAATTCTGCTGTAGCAATGTTAGCTTTCAAGTACCTCATTTTCCCATTATTTTATTTATTTATCTTTGTCGTGTTGTATAAGTGATTTACAAATATGATTAGAAATGAAATCTTTATACAGCAGCTATTGTAAAATCATGTAAATGCTATGCAACATTTGTTTGTTTTAAACTGTGTATTAAACCATCTCATTAGAAGGACTTTATCAGTCCCAAGCTAAGAGAATTTTACACAGCGGTGGGTGCAGACATTTGTTTGAGTTAACAGTACAAATTTGGCTAGATAATTCTCTTGTTCCTTTTTTATTCATTTCGTACAAGTATTAGAACGAACTAGTTTTGATTCACAGGTAATGTGGGCATAAAGCAACCTTCTTGAAAATTTTCATATGACCATGTGCTTGCAGGAAGGTACTCCCTAGGAATACTTGCTTGGCTATGTTGATGTCTTTTTGATTTTCCTCTTCCTGCTTGCAAATGTTTTGATCATCTAATCCAGGGGTCGGGAACCTTTTTGTCTGAGAGAGCCATGAACGCCACATATTTTAAAATGTAATTCCGTGAGAGCCATACAATATGTTTTAAACTAAATACAAGTAAATGTGTGCATTTTATGTTTTATTTAATTGAATTTGAATTACTTTTAATTGAAATTTAATTTTAGAAAGGTTTTTAAAAAACCTTTTAAAAAGGTTTTTAATTAAAATTAATTTTTAAAGGTTGGGTTTTTTTAAAAAGGAAGGAAAAAAGAAGGGAGGAAGGAAGGAAGAGAGAGAGAAAGAGAGAAGAAAGGAAAAGAGAGAGAGAAAAAGGAAGGAAGAGAAAAAAGAAAGAAGGAAAGAAGTGGAAAGAAGGAAGAGGAAGGAAAGAAGAGAAAGAAAGAAAAAAGAAGGAAAGAAAAAAGAAGACAAAGAAGGAAAAAAGAGAAAGGAAGAGAAAGAGGAAGAAAGAAAAAAGAAGGAAGGCAAAGAAGAGAAAGAAGGAAAGAAAAAGGAAAGCAAAGGAGAGAAAGAAGGAAAGAAAAAGGGAGAAAGAAAAAAGAGAGAAGGGAGAGAATGAAGGAAGGAAGAGAAAGAAGGAAGAAAAAGAAGAAAAGAAGAAAGGGGAAGGAAAGAAGAGAAGGATGAGAAAGGAAGGAAGCAAAGAAAGAAAGAAAGAAAGAAAGAAAGAAAGAAAGAAAGAAAGAAAGAAAGAAAAGGAGAGAAAGGGAGAGAAAGAAGGAAAGAAAGAAAGAAAGGGAGAGAAAGAAGGAAAGAAGGAAAGAAAGGGAGAGAAAGAAGGAAAGAAAGAAAGAAAGAAGGAGAGAAAGGGAGAAAAAGAAGGAAAGAAAGAAAGAAGGAGAGAAAAGGAAAGAAAGAAAGAAGGAGAGAAAAGGAGAAAAAGAAGGAAAGAAAGAAAGGGAGAGAAAGAAGGAAAGAAAGAAGGAAAGAAAGAAAGGGAGAGAAAGAAGGAAAGAAAGAAAGAAGGAGAGAAAGGGAGAGAAAGAAGGAAAGAAAGAAGGAAAGAAAGAAGGAAAGAAAGAAAGAAGGAAAGGGAGAGAAAGAAGGAAAGAAAGAAGGAAAGAAAGAAAGAAAGAAAGAAAGAAAGGGAGAGAAAGAAGGAAAGAAAGAAAGAAGGAGAGAAAGGGAGAAAAAGAAGGAAAGAAAGAAAGGGAGAGAAAGAAGGAAAGAAAGAAAGCCAACGCCGCCGGCCCTACCGCGGCCCTGGGAAGCCACCCGGGGGGGGGGGGGGGGGAGCTGGCCCTGTGCTGGGAGGCCGGGGCCGTGGATTAGCCCGGCCCCGGGAAGTCGAGGTGGTCGGGGGGTTGGAGCTCGGGATCCCGCCGCTGCCTCAGCCACCCCGCTGCCCCGGCTGCGTGGGGCAGGCAGGCAGGCAGGCCCGCGCTCCTGACCCGAGCCTGAGCCTGCCTGTCCCACCCTGGGGGCGGGGAAGGCCAGCCCAGAGGCCGGGCGCAGGCCGGGTGTGCCGCGGCAAAGCCGCGGTGCCGGGGCTTGGAGGGAGCAGCGGGGGCTGACGGGCTGCGCGGGGGGTGCGACGGCCGCTGCGCGGCCGCGCACCCGCGCAGCTGAGAGGGAACACTGGCAGCGAGCCAGATGCAGCCATCAAAAGAGCCACATCTGGCTTGCGAGCCATAGGTTCCCTACCCCTGATCTAATCAGAGAACAGAAATAATACCATGTGACAGAGGCAGTGTTGCCAGCTCTCCTGATTTTATTGCAAGTCTCTTGATATTTGGTGTTTTTCCTGTAGCACTAAAGCCTGGAGTCATGTGAGTCTACCAGACTCTCAGCTTTAACTTCAAACAAAGTAAGTTTCTAGCCTTTCTGGTTGTGGAAATAAGTCTGAAACTGTAACCCCTAAAGGTGCAAAAGCATAAAGACCAATTAAAAAACCCTCTGAATTTATTATTTTTAAAAATCTGTTGATTATTAAGTCAATCTTATGACTTGTTGGATCCTGACTCACAATTTTTGAGAGCTTGGGTGACCAGCTATGCCCCACAAAAGACTGAATTGGCAATACCTGAAGATGCAATCTAGGCAAATAGTTTGCAAACAAACCATAGACTGAAATATGTTTGCATAAAGTGTCTGCTTTCTGGGTCTGGGAGCTCATTAGGTATTTTATACCTTCCTCAGCAGAATGTCTTTCAGTGCTTCCCCTGGGGTAATGCAGAGTCCCACTGCTAGACTCTTCAGTTTTTTTTTCAGTGTAATTGTACCTGTGTCTGTCTCAGGATGTTAGACAAGTTGGGTGAAGTAATATCTTTTATTGGACTAACTTCTGTTGCCTCTCACACCAACAGAACTTGATCCAATAAAAGATATTGCATCACTACCTAGTATCTAGGCTCTTTAGGGTAAGGACCACCCTACCACAGTGGTGTCCCAAGCCAAGACTGGGACTTCTAGCTGTTTTCAAAATATGAATGATTAATAATACTACAGAACTGTATCTTAATGGCACAATTGAGCCTGAGGAATTAGTTGAAGAACATATTAGATTTTTGCCTGTTTATCTGTGGTTTCTGTTTAAAAGTCTTTGGTTTCCTTCCAAATTGTTTTCCTTCCTAATAGTTCTTTTCATGAAGGTTTTATTGATGAGGGGTATACGATGGCTTGGCAGGTAGCCACCAGAGATGCATAATCACATTAATATTCTTTGTTTTGCCTTGAAACCTGTTCCTTGTATCTACAACTACATGTTCCTATCACTGCCTTCATCCTCTTCTCCCCATTGTCAATTATCTCCATTTGCATCTCACCTTAAACTTGGCCCTGTTCCTGAAAACACTTATGCATGAGCTGAGTTTTACTGCTGTGAGTTGTTCCATTCAAGTTAACAGGACCACTCCCAATAATAAAACTAAGCATGTGTGTATTGGAGCCTTAGATCTTCTTTGAGCAGGGACCATGCATTACACTGTGTTTGTACAATGCCCAGCACAGTTGGGTCCTAATTCTGATTCAGTTTTCCAGGTGCTAAAGTAAAACAAACAATAAATAATACTCATATTAATGGCAAAAGATTTACCGTTTCACATGCTAGTCTTTTGAAAGCACAGATGAAAGTATGAGATTTATATTAACTGAATTAAGCAAGATTTTATGTCAAGCGATTTATTGCTATCATTTGGTTTTTGTGTGATTAATGTAAACAAACACTACCACACACCCTGGAAGAAGAGATTGCTAGAATTGGTCTTTTAAAATTGTGGATATAGAGTATGATTCAAAGTCCACTAAGTCAATGAAAGTCTTCCCACTGACTTCAACAAGCCATAGATCAGACCCAGGGTGATTAAGCTATCATAACAGGAAATTGATTTGTAATGGATGTTTGAGAAGGAGTGTGTTGAATATTTATCTAAAATAATTATATTTGTATGTTTTTAAGGGAATTTCTCAGCATAGTTTGACAGTTTGTTGTAAGAGTTTATAAGAGGCAGTGAACTATGACTGCTCTTGTTTCATGCTTGTGATGGGGTTTTGACTTAAAAACATTTAATTGAGAGACTGTGCTGGGAGACTACGTATTTCTAAAGCAATTCAACCACTTGACTGGAAAATACTACTTTTCACTTCAAAATTAGTCAGTGATTTGAAACTTGACCTCTTGTATCTGGAAAGACGTTTGCAGAATGATAAACATATTGTGCCTGGTTCTTATTTACACAAAGGCTACATTACGCTGCTGGTAGTGTAAAGCAGCCTTAATGTGAGTGCAAATTAGATTTACACTCAATCTGAGGCGCTCTTACATTGCCTGAGCCATGCTCTAAGGGGCCTAAAACAGTGATTAAGAATCAAGTCATTGGGTCAACTCGTGGAATTAATTGGCAGTAATTCTACTGAAAGTAATTCAAAACAAACAAGGAGTCCTGTGGCACTTTTCAAGACTAACAAATTTATTTATCGCATGAGCTTTCTTGGGAGACAATCCCACTTTGTCAGACGCTTTGAAGGTGGGGAATTTACAGAATGGGAGGAAATTAAATGAAAGTGATGGAGTTACCATAGTCTTATCCTTAGTCCTGAAGTGATTAAAAGATGAAAATCAGCCTCAAAGATGCTGTGATTGATGTACTTATCCCACATCTTGGCACAGGTTAGGGTGCACTTCCCCTTGCCACAGTTGTGTAATGCCAGGATCTGTAGGGAACGTGGCCTCTATTATTCTGTTTGATTTTTCCCACTCTTGCCTAGGTGGGTGTGTCCTGCCTGAGGCAGCACATGCACTATGATAGTCCAGGCGATGCCCTGCCCAGCCCTTCCCTTCTACGTCCTCATGCACAAGGCAGAATGGCAGGGAGTCAGAATCATTCCCCTCAGCCCCTGCCTGACTGACCCAAGTGTAGTGAGACTGCAGAGGGCTATTTTGATAAGCGCTGCTCCCTTTGTATAATAGGGCTCAAGGAAGTAAGAAGCTGATGGCTACAGAGGCACTGGTGCTGTTAGCTAAGATTCATGTTCCATATTTGTTCACCTGGCTGTTACTTTCCTGGGGAGTGTCCATTGTGTTGATTTTTATTTGCTTGTGTTTTTCTCTCTAAGTGCCATCTCTTGGGGCGTAGGGAGCTCATTTCTGATGTCACCTCCATGAGACCCAACTCCTTGCTTCCATTAACTTCCCTTCACCTTTTTCAGTGGAACCCTTGGTATCATATGCGGATCCTGGGGGCAACTGCTGGGTGCTGGAAACCTAAGGATAACAAATGGATAACAAATCGAAGCTCCAAAGAGAAACTCCAGAAGTAGAATTTATATGCAAATTTGACTCCATGAACTCAGGGCTGAATAGGGATTATGGGTTCTTTTCCCATTATAGCAGGTAATTTTGCTTTTCTTGTCTCCCACCCACCTCCCTGTTAATGGCTGCACTCCATTGTTTGAATCCTAACAACTGCTTTGATTTGCTGTTTACAACCTGACCAGATCCTATGACTTACACCTCCCTGTACTTATTTTGCTCCCATTCTGTAAATTCCCCAGCTTCAATCATCTGCTGAAGCGGGATTTTCTCCCATGAAAGCTCATGCAATAAACAAATTTGTTAGTCTTTAAAAGTGCCACCAGACTCCTTGTTTTTTTAAGAAGAGGAAGTGTGTTTCCTTGGAGATGTTTAGGGTAGGGCACAGAACTATACAATGTCTCCTCACTGATGTCCCTATTGTGTCTTATCTTTCCCACAACTCTGGCTAGAGATACTCTAATTCCAAAGGGGTAGCCGTGTTAGTCTATTGTAGAAAGACAACAGAGTCTTGTGGCACTTTTAAAGACTAACAGATTTATTAATCGCATGAGCTTTCGTGGGAGAAAATCCCACTTCGTCAGACGCATTGAAGATAGGAAAGTTACAGAGTGGGAGGAAATAAAATGCAGGGGAGTGTATGACATAGCATCAGGTCAGGCTGTAACAGCAAATCAAAATAGGTGTTAGGATTCAAAACACTGGGGAACAGCACATAGAGGAGGGGGAGGCCAATTCATTTGATGTAATGCGAGATACTCTGTAGAGGGATCTGGATACCCGAGGCAACATACAATAAAGCCAGTGTATTGAAGAGGGACCTTGTCCACATGTGTGTTAGACTTAGCAGTTTCTCTTTTCTAAAAACCTCCAAGCAGCAATGGGTCCTACACAGACTCCTCTGCAAAGAATAAAACCAACATCTGTGTGTTTCAGAGGAACCTTTGATCTTAGGTTGACTGTTTTAAGAGTGGAATTTGTGCGGGGAAGCAGGCTGAGCTAAGAACAAAAATTCACCACATTGGCTCTGTTCTGAATGGAGGAGGAGACATAGAAAGGAGGGTTCAGGCAATTCAGGTTGAGTCTGCTGAATTAGTGGGGCGCTTGCCATGATTATGATAACTATTTATTTGTACAGTGGAAACTCCAGGGAGCCCCACTTATGAACCAGGATCCCACTTTGCTAAGTGTTGTGCAAACACAGACCAAAAAGACAGTCCCTGTCACAAGAGGTTTACAATTTCTGCAGTAGCAGCCATCAAGGTGTGTGGTATCCCTGGTAGGGTTTGTGATAATTCAAGCTCTTAACCATCCCTGTCCCACCACTTGGTTCCCCACTCCCCGCACTTTGCTCAGGCCTGTGTTGAACTACCTATACCATCTTTTGGAAAAGGATGTGGGCACCCAGAGAGGCTAAATGAATAAATAACTAGCCACCCAGTCACCCGAACTACCAATCTCAGCTACAAAGCTTTCTAAATGGTTCCTCATGGCCTGGGCTAACTCCGGCACTCAGATGCATGCACATGATTCCTATTCATTTCAAGGAGAGCTGTGGATGTGATTTTGAGGCCTGAGCTACACTTAAAACTCAGGTCAGCACAGCAATGCCAACATAGCTGTCCACACCCCTGAGCCCTGAGATATGCTGATCTATCCCCTGGTATGGATGCAGCTTGGTTAATAGAATAGCTGCCATTGCTCAGGGAAGTGCTTCTTACAGGAAAAGAAAAAGCATGTTGGTTTCCGTAAGCTGTAGCTGCATTACAGGTTTATGCTAGCGGAGCTATAGTGCAGTAATGTGCCGCTATAGTCCCCATGGTGTAGACGTGGCCTAACTACGCTGTTTGACTATGCAGTTAACAGGAGTTCCTGAAGTACTTCAGAGGAGAATATGAGCAACAGTCAGTCAATGTTGTCACACCAAGCCGTTTGTTTCTAGTTTCATTGCTGCAGCAATTAGCAGCCAGTGGGCATTTGGCCAGCGAAAGTTAGAGATCATCGGTCAAAAAGTGTCATTTTGTTCCTGGCTTTGTGCTCACAAACTGGGTGGTGCAGCAATATTGTGTAAGTGTATGTAATGGTAATCTTGTGGAAAAAAACACTGTCTAACTCAAGGGTTGGCAACCTTTGCCAATCCCTGTGCCAGCCCCTCCTCCTCGACCCTCAGCTGGTGCTGACGGCCCACTTGTGGAAAGAAGCCAGTTGGAGTGGCTCCTCTCGGCAGCGTGGCTAGGGACCCCTATCCCCAGGCACACCATGGAAAGAAGTTGCCCGGAGTGACTCCTTTTAGCAGCAGCACACCACAGAGAGGAGCCGCTCTGGGCAACTTCTTTACACGGTATGCCTGGGGCATGGACATGGCAGAGACCTACGCACTGCAACCACCCCTGAAAGAAGCCACTTGGAGTGTCTTTTGGTGGGAGGAGTGGTAATTTCTGTGGCACCACAGAGGATGCCGAGTGCTGCTCCGAATGGGCTCGTGTGCCACTGTTAGCACGCGTGCCGGGGGTTGCCTACCCTGGTCTAACTGGTCAAATGTTCTCTATTCACACAGCCAAAGCCTAACTGCGGCCAGTTTCACTGACCTTATCGCCATTGATCTATGTCAGTGGTTCCCAACTTTTTTGAGTCTGTGGACCCTTTTTCAACATCCAAACAATTCATGGACCACCACAGGCTACTAGTTGGCTTTTTACACTTGGTTTTTATGGAAATCTAATGTAATAAGAAATAAATAATATGCACTCAGTAATAATTTGTAATGTGCACTCCTTATATGAAATTATGTTTTATTTGAAATCATACATTTCCTCGGTGAGGATGTTGTTATTTTTCTTTTCCGCAGACCCTCTGTTGTAGCCTCGTGGACCATCAGGGGTCTGCGACTACAGGTTGGGAACAGCTGATCTATGTTAAAATTTTGCTTTCCTCTTTTTGCCTGTTTTAGGAGATTCATGTAGTATTGGTCTTTTAATGTTTGTTGTGCCATACACAGGCATAAATCCTGCCCTTGCTTGTGTTGCTCCAGAGGAGAGAAAAGGTGTTCAGGCAACTGAAAAATCCCACATAAGCATGGCTTGACTGCCACGTAGAACTTCTCCATGGTATTCAGCTGCGCACTAGGTGAGATACCAAGCTAATATGCCAGACCACACATCGATTGCGGTATGTTTTTAAAGACAAAGAGTGATCTCAGCTGCAAAGTGAGTAGAGGGGTATGTGTATTGTTCCAGCTGAAAGAATCAACAAAGTGCATCACACCATGCATTGCCCTGGTCCAGTAACTTTCCTTTTGCACCAGACAGACATGCCTGCATTTCTGCACTCTCTTCCTGAGCTGTCTGTCACAGGGCACTCTACTCACCATTGGCTGGCACGTCCTTCTGGCAATTCTGGATTAGCTCTACCCAGTTCAGCACCCGCTTTCCTCTCTTTCTCCATTGCAACTCTACCCATGCTCTCAAAGTCACAGTGCAGCTGCTTTGTGACTCGGTCTTCCAGCCAGGTCACACTGTGATTTCCATTTCCTTCTCCCTCACGTGAGGGAGGGGCTACAGGATTCCTTCCTGCTGCCCACAGTTGCCAGCTTCTAGCTTTATAGATGCCCCACTTGTTTCCTTACAGACATGGCCGGCTCAAGGGGTTGTGGCGCCCCCAGCCAACTTTTGCTTTGGTGACCCCCCCATCCCCTTTTTCTCCTCTCCTCTCGGCCGCCCCCAGGTCCCATTTCCCTGCTCCTCTCGGCCCTACCCCGTCCCCCGGACCCCCTTTTCCCTGCTCCTCTCGGCCTCCCCCGGCCCCATTTCCCTGCTCCTCTCGGCCCTACCCCGTCCCCCGGACCTCCTTTTCCCCGCTCCTCTCGGCCTCCCCCGGCCCCTTTTCCTCTCGGCCTTCTTGTCCCTTCCCTGCTCCTCTCACCCCCTGCTCCTCTGACCCCCCCCCCGCAGCTCCACAAATTTGTGCCGTTCTGGGGGCGTTCTGGGCCAGCATACTTTAACCCCTGGGCGGGAGTGCAGGGTCCAGCTTCCTGGCGCCCCTGCCCTTTGCTGCCACAAGGCAGTTCCTCACTGGCTTATGCCTAGAGCCAGCCCTGGTCACAGATGAGTTTCCTTCTACTTAGCACCCTCAACACAGCCTAAATCTTCCCCCATCTGGAGCTTAATAGGCTGATTGGGTGCTCCTGGCCAACCTCAACACTCTAAGGCAATAACAATGAGAGTCCTGTGGCATCTTAAAGACTAACAAGTTTCTTCAGGCATAAGCTTTCGTGGGCTGCAACCCACTTCGTCAGATGCATGAAGTGGAAACTACAGTTGAGAGGTTATGAAGTTGGCAGGTTTCCATTTCATACAGCTAAATTCAGTGCCTGGCATGGCATTGCCTCCCTAAGGCAATGATTCCCAACCTGTGGTTCGGGGGCCAAAAGTGGCCCATGAGGGCTTTCAAAGTGGTCTGCTGCTCCTCTCCTGCTGGGTGAAGAAAGGGAGCCACTGCCTAAGGAGCCAGGTGGGGCATGTTTCCACAGGGCTACAAGACCCGTGCAGGTTCCTTGCTGCAGCAAAGGGGATGGGAGATCATCATTCCCCTCCCCCGGCTGTCACAGCGAGCATGGCAAAGAGCTTTGCCTAGGTCCATAAGTGCACGGGTCTTTGCTGGAGCCAGAGGGAGGGGAGGACTGATCTCCCATCCCCTGATTGCAGAAGAGAGCCACTGCCTAGGGACCCAGGTGGAGTGCACAGGGATACAGGATGTGTGCAGTTTCCCTGCTCCTCTCAGGAGCAGCCAGGAGATGGGAGGTCAGCAAGGAGGCAGCCTGCTTTTCAGGGGACAGAGGGGCCTGCTGGCGGATATCTGTGGCCCATGAGCTGAAAAGGTTCGGAACCACAGCTCTAAGGGTTAGTGTGGCGCATACACTCCATCCAAGATCCCTAATTTTCAGATCCAGCATCTAGGGCTAGATTTTTAAAGAATGAATTTTAAGCATATAACTAAAAAACACAGATCCACAGAGCTATACATGCGAAGACCTCAGATTTGTTTTTGTCTGAACAAAGAGTGGAAGCTTGGAGCAAAACGAGAACTGGAGCTTGCTAGTGAGAAAGGCTTTATGTACTGAAGTCCAAAACTTACTGCATGGAGCCCCATGCAGATCCTGTAAATCCTGCAGGATTCACATTTATGCTTTCAATGTAACTTAAAAACAAGGAAATTCTCAAACAAAAAAACTGGTAATTTAAAATAATTGGTTGCTTCAGTGAGCGATAAATTCTAGAAAAAGTAATATCAAGAATATTATAATTAAAATCTTATCATATTTAAGAGTAGGGTAATGAGAAATATATAGCTTCCTTTTTTCACGGTCCTTCCATAACAAAAGCAGAAGCACTATATTTCTTGGTAGCTATATTCTGATGAGTCTAAGTCAAAGTTTTACCGCAAAGACTAACGTTAGTTTTCAAATGCCTAGATTTTTAAGATTCATTCAATAAAAGCATGTTTGAATAATTATTGACATTGCAGTAATTTATTATTTACATTTTTATTTATTAGAATTTTAAACTGTTTTTGATAACTATTTTTGATGTTTTACTTGTAAGTACTCACATCTCCCTACTTAATTTTAAAATGTTAAAAGAAAATAATTGAGGTTGCAAAGTCAAGCGTTCAGACATTGGGAAGTGTCAGGCTTTAGGTTGCCCATACAATCTTAATTCAGCCCCTATGTGTGAATGCATTTTAATAGTCCTTAATTACAACGTCATATACTACTTTCCCCCATGACTCTAACAAATTATAAATATGATAGTTAAAATTTTACATGCTGCTGTATGTAAGCTTGATAGCTTGTCTCTGGCACTAAATAAAAGTCCAATAAAAGATATTACCTCACTCATCTTTTCTCTCTATAGTTCAAAATTGATATTCAGTGTTGAGTTGCCAAGGTGTATTCTTTTATTGTGAAATCACACTGTCTGGTGATCTTTTTAAAGCCCCTGCTTCTGTAGTCATATGATCATGTGAGAATTTTCTTTCTTTCTTTCTTTCTTTCTTTCTTTCTTTCTTTCTTTCTTT
>ML685851.1:5009915-5035692 GCA_007922175.1 Pelusios castaneus
TTTCTTTCTTTCTTTCTTTCTTTCTTTCTTTCTTTCTTTCTTTCTTTCTAGCCCAAAGCTTGAGAACATGATGGTTCTAAAACCTGAAAGCAAATAAAAGCCCTCCCCAAGTCATTATTTAAAAAAATCTAATTTCTAAGTCAATCTCCTGATCTTGGGAACCTGATGCATTCATTCTGGATACAATATTAGAAATGATGGGTATCTCAGTCTTTATACAGGTATTAAACAAAAAAGCATGGGTAGATTTAGCTAGATGAGGTCAACAGTATACCCCCAACCTGGGGTTTACCTTGGCATCTAAATTTTACATAAAGAAAGCTGTCTATTGAAAAACAAACAAATAAAAACAACAAAAAAACCCTAATCACATATTTTCTGCAGTGAAGAGACAGTCTGTAGTAGAGCCGAGACAGGCATTTGAATCTCTCAGCTCTGATTAGCTTTCGAACCCTCGACTTGACTCCTTGTATTGCACTGTAACTGGAAAATCTCTGCTTTGCAGGTGCAGCTATCAGGCCACACGATGCATCTTTATACACTGCCAGGTCAAATCTTTCCGACAGGCCAGGTCAACTTTTAAGAGATGATCTATAAATAACACACACACCCTTCTATAGTGGAGATACACCAATTCCACTGCCTGGTGACACTCTTCTGGCACTCAGAAGAGGCAGTGCTGAAAACTAAGGGTGTATCTGTACTGAAATAAAACACCCACAGCTGACCCATGTTAGCTGATTGGGCTTGCAGGGCTCAGCTGGCGAAGGTATAAAATTGCCGTTTGGATGTTTGGGCTCAAACCCATATTGCAATGTTATAGCCCGGCAGCCTGAGTTCCTAAAATCAGCTGACACAGGCCAGCCATGGATGTTTTACTGCAGTGTGGACATAACCTAAGGGTTTGGGCTTGTTTTAAAAAAATGTTGATTTTATACAGCATTAGTTGTAACTGTTACAAAGTCTGGAAAAGACCATAAAGAAGTGTGAGGGGCAACAGGTTAAATTCACAGGAACAGAAATGATCACTATTATAAGCATTTGATTGCTCCAGTAACCTTTATATAACTTAGCTTGTGTTTGGGGATCACTTTTATGCAATGGGGCAAAATTGCAAACAGTATAAATTAAAAACGGTAGAAGTATTTATTGCCACACTACATATTTTTAGGAGCACAGTTTTATGTGTCTCTGCTTGGACTGCTCCAGCCTAAATGGGGCAAGATTAATACCACAAGAAGGTCTGTTTACATGTGGCTCCAAGAATTTTCTTGCCAAGGGAAAATATCTGCCTTTTCAATTATTCTGCATGACAATAAACCCTAGTTTGCGTAAAAAAAGTTAAAGCCTCAATTGTTGAAATGTTTACACAGCTCTTTGTTTGTGAACATGGAGGGAGGAGAGAGTTTCAAGAGATCAGAGCACCAGATAATCCTAACTGTGATATCTATATTAATACTTTGCACTTCTGCTGCACCTCCCATCTCGAAGCCATTTTTGCTCCATGGGTGAACAATACCCATGTTGCAGGGAAGCATTATTGCTGGTTTTCAGACTGGGAAACTAGAGCAAAAGTTGGCTATGTCTACACTGGCAAATTAAGTCGACTTAAGGAGGCATAAGTCGACTTAAATTAAGCCGCGTCCATGCTAGGCTTTCATTAAGTTGACTTAAGAAATTTCTTAAGTCGACTTAATGAACGCTTAAGTTGACTTAATAAGAACCATCTATTAGGTCGACTTAAGCCTGCTTAGGTCGACCTAACCCTTCTTTAGGTCAACCTAAGCCCAGTGTGGACGTTTAAATCCACGTTGTTAAATCAACTTAAGGGTGGTTAGATCCACTTTGTTAAGTCGACTTAATAAGGTCGATTTTAAGTTGACTTAAAGTCGACCTTATTAAGTTGACTTAACAAAATCGACCTAACTTTTCCTAGTGTAGACATAGGTAAAGAGGCTAAGGCTGTTGTACTCCCTTGCGGCAGTGGAGACAGGATTCAGTTGTAAAGCATATAAAGGGGATTCTTTAATCAAACCACTGACAGAATTTTTAGTTCTCCTGGAATCTATTCCCAGCTGATTAAACACAGCCTGGGGCAGCTGCAAAAGAAGTTGGGAGTACCAATGGAGTCTTTATTTTTTTTTGGCCTCAAAAGTTTGTGTGTATGTACGAGTGAGGAAAGATGTGGAGATGACAAGAAGCTGGTGCCACATAAAGCCCTCCAGTAGTACCACTTTCTTCATTCAATCCATATAAGTATGTGCGCGCACATGTGTACACACATCCATGCCCTTGTATAGTGCTCTCCTTCTAGGTCTCCTTGAGGGGGACAAGGTTCTGAGTCATAGAATCATAGAATAATAGGGTTGGAAGGGACCTTACGAGGTCATCTAGTCCAACCCCCTGCTAAAAAGCAGGACCACTCCCACTAAATCACCCCAGCCAGGGTTTTGTCTAACCGAGCCTTAAAAATCTCCAAAGATGGAGATTCTACCACCTCCCTAGATAGCCCATTCCAATGCTTCACCACCCTACTAGTGAGAAAGTTTTTCCTAATATCCAACCTTGACCTCCCCAGCTGTAATTTGAAACCATTGCTCCTTGTTCTGTCCTCTGTTACCCTCGAGAACAGCCTAGCTCCTTCCTCTTTGGAGCAACCCTTCAAGTAGTTGAAGGTTGCTATCAAATTTCCCCTCAGTCTTCTCTTCTGTAGACTAAATAAGCCTAGTTCCTTCAGTCTCTCCTCATAAGTCATGTGCCCCAGCCCCCTAATCATTTTTGTTGCCCTCCGCTGGACTCTTTCTAATTTGTCCACATCCTTTCTGTAGTGGGGAGCCCAAAACTGGACACAGTATTCCAGATGCGGCCTGACCAGTGTTGAATAGAGGGGAATTATCACATCCCTCGATCTGCTGGCAATACTCCTACTGATGCAATGAGTCCATCTATGTTCTGATCTGTCCTCTGCTGGGTCAAGTCTCGCCACTAGGGGGTGTCTGTTCTCTTTCTAGCAATACTTGCCTTTCATATTGGAATAGAAACTTGTAGGGATCCATTGCTTCTCTCACATGCTCCAAGACTATGCACCAGCCCGTGTGAATGAAGTTAGTAGAAGGGAGGTATGACTCTTCTCTCTAGCAGCCCCTGTTGGCTGAGTCTGGCACTGCCTTTTTTAGAAGGTGAGGGAATCTTTGCTTATCAGCTGTTAGGCAACCCCACAGAAAGGCAGGAAGTGGGGTGTGTATGGAATAATTTTCCCTACCTCTTTCCACCTAATCAAAGTTGATTGGGGCAAGAGAGGGATGAAGTTGTGGTTCCTCCTGTCTGAAAGCCAGGTAGGGGATGTGTCCTCTTCATTCTCCCCTTCACAGTAACTAGAAAAATCTCTGCTTCTGGAAACATAGTGTATATGAAGAAGAAATAAGTCATTAAAAGTTGACTGCCATGTCACCCTGTTGGAGATGGCAGGGTATCCTGTTTCACTCAAAGTCAATCGAGAAAATAAAGGAGTGAAAGAGGTGGAGATGGAAGGTTTAGGGGGGCATTATAAGAGAAAAGGGGGGAAAGAGTGAGAGAACTGAGGAAAGAGAAAATGAAATGAATGAGAAAACAAACTGCCTTCCTAGCCCCCAAAATCTGAACATGTCCCATGTTTCTAAATAAGAAGGAAAGAGAATTTAAAGTTGGTGCAGAGCAGTTTAGTTAGAGCCAGTCAAGAGACTTGTCAGCAGTACAACTTTACATTCTTGAAGGAAACTTCATGAAGGATTAGAGTTGAAAGGTTATTTGCTCTAGGTGCCAAAGGAATCCATGAGCATTTTCAAGTATGGGCTGATGTCTGACTACCCTGCTTGTGGCCCTTCTCCACAGAGACATAGTCAAGAACTGGTCTAGGCATTTGAGGGTGAGCACATGAGCTCGTATTTTCTCATCTGTATGGCTGAAGGAAAGAGAGTTCAGAGGCTTCAGTTTTCCATAAGCTGATATTTTCAAGGGTTTATAATTATAGAATTATAGATCCTGATTTGCAGGATGACGAGAAGCCTTTGGTTACATTTGGTCATGGCGAGGTATGAGTGTAGCCATGCACCTCAATCTTTAAAGGTTTTTTAGATTTTTAGGTGTGGGACCCAACAGAAGTTTTTTTTAGGTATGGAACCCAACGACATATGCTGTATGTCCATCCAGATGTTCCTTTGTTCCATCATTCAATTACCTGATCCCGCTTTCAAGAGGTTTAGTCCTGAGGTTGCACTAATAAAATTGGCATAGAAAGGATTGTTGCTTTTGACCAGTGAGGTTGAGCCATAATCCTGGCCCCCAAATTAATCATGGAGCTGTCCATGTATCAGTATAAATACCCAAGACAGAGTTAACTTGGTCTTGCCTTGATATGATCTGCATGTTTTTACCATGTAGAAAAAAAAGGAAGCCTGTTTTCATTTGCTCAAGATGAACCAATGGCCTTGAAATTTGAACACAATATATATTCGACCACACAAACTAATAAGGCACCAGTGTTTTAGCAGACATTATAAAACATAAAATTAGATGGAAAATTGCCTTAAGCCTCTGTAAATGAAAATTGCTCTTTTTACAACAAAAATGAATCTTATACAGCAACAAACAATTTTGTGATCTTCATTTAACTGACCAATTTCATATGGCAAACAGTATTTATTCATCCTGTTCCAGTGACCTGACCAACATTTTACAATGTGATGCCTTGCATATTTTCACAGTATTGTTAAAAAAAATGAGGTTCTTTAGATTTATTTGATCCCTGTTGAAAAATTATTTTTTTACTTTCTTCTAACCAGTGCAAACTGGAAATTGTTCTTAATGTAATTCTCTTGCTTACCATCCAGTCATTAATCAGGAAACCAATTAGAGCTATTTTGTGTACTCTAATTTGAAAAAGTGAAAGTAACATATGTTGACAGTTAATTTGGATTTTTTTGTTAACAAGCACAGAGATTTTTATAATGAAATAATATTTGATTTTGTTATAGAAAAACATGGACTATTAAATTACAACAGGTTGGGAAAATGCCAATGTATTAAACACGCTGGGAATAATAACAGATCATTTAATGTTTAGTATTCTAACATTTTTTGTTGATGATTTTTCATTTTAGCTATTTTTATACAGTATCACTGTGACTTTTAAGCAATGTTTTTTAAACATATTCTAGCTTTGCACGAACACAGCACGGTATGTGAAACCTAGTCACAAGAAAAATATTAGGCACCCAGGCTCCACTTTGAACACTTCTATTTTCTTGGGTTTTTAAAAATGCCAATATTTGTAAAAAGGTGCCAGACTGACAGCCATCAAGATTGAAGTCTTTCATCTAAGGCTTGACCCAAAGCCCACCGAAGTCGGTGGGAGTCTTTCCATTGCCTTCAATGGGTTTGGATCAGGCCATTCGGAAACAGCTACAGAGGCAGTACAAACATTCCCATTCGGGGCTCACCCTGTTCGAGAGAGACTGGGGGCTGGTCTACATTACACAGTTAGGTCAACATAAATCTGACTGTGACAATGTCTATATTACAGCCTTCTTCCTGCTGATGTAAGTGTCCCACTACCCTGACATCATAACTCCACCTCCATAAGAGGTGTAAGCCTTATATTGGTGTCGCTAGGGTGATGCAGAGTCCTTTACATTGGCTGTTGGCTACCTTGTGAATTTCATGGCAGGAGCTGTGAAATTGACAAGAAATTCCAGGTGATTCCCTTCCCCAACTAGGAGCTGGGGTGAGAAGCCTGAGCATCTTTAGACCCTGTTCCCAGCTGGGAGAAGGGATGAGAAAGCCAGGCAGCTAGAGCCCACTCTGCAGGGTCAGGAAGCCCCAGACAGTTTCCACCAGTTCCCAGTGGAGAAAGGGGAGGGAAGAAGTCCCAAGGGGCTTCCCTGCTCTTGGCAATAGACTAACACAGCTACCCCTTTGGAACTTAATTTCATAGGGGCAGTCCTAATATTTGGGGCTTTGTCTTACATAGGCACCTATTACCCCCACTCATCTCCCAGTTTTTCACACTTGTTATCTGATCACCTAAGTCCACACTGGCACAGCATTCGCTCATGTGTGCACTCAGTCTTGTGGGGGAAAATCTTATGGTTCATAGTGGTGCACAAAGTGTAGCCTCTCTATGAATGTTTTTCATGGTGTATCATAGGGGAGCTTTTCTGGGCTCATGGGTGGAAGTGGTATTAGCCCAGTATCTTGTTAAAGTGAGAAGGGAGGCTTAACTGAAGTCTACAAAACAAGACCTTTTAAGAGGAACTCAGGAAACAGGCTGGGTGGGGCCAGCGTGTGTAGCCTGTAAGGGTCTGAGAGCTATCAACATTTTTTAAAAGTTCAGTGGTCAAACAGAGACATCTGAGGCACCCTGAAAATCAAGTTTTCAGCTACTGTTACATTCCTGATCAATTACTTTGTGCTAGGCTGTGACTGGACCTAATATGGAAAGTAAGCAAAAGTACAACCCCTATCCCTGTGGGTGACAAACAGGGCAGTCTGGCCTATAAGAGCCATTGAGATCAGGGAGCAGCCATACTTTTTCTGTAGGGAAGCCTGGTAGACAATCAGCTAACCCACCTGAACAGCAGAGAAAGCTGAGATGAATAAACTCTCCTGTGGGACTGCAGCAGAGGCTGTAAAAGGGCAAACAGACTCTATGGATCCATTCCCTATAGTCAGGATGTTCAGACCCTTTAGTTGCTAGAGACCAGAGAGCCCCACAATCTCAGCGAAGAACAGGACTATTGCATTTGATTTTGTTCCACAGTGTTTTTCTTTTGAGTTATTACCTCCCTGAGGAAAGGGGCTATCAGTAGAACTGAGTATGGCTAACTGTTTGCCCCAGGCTGCTGAATAGGTCCATTAGCTTACATGGAACAAGGTGGAGAATGCAGACATGGAGCTAAGGGGGGCCTGGATTTTGAAGCTCTAATACAATGGAAGGGAGAGTAGCAGCACCAAGAAGCCATAGCTGATCTTTTCACAGCATCAGTTACAGCAGCTACTGCTACAGAAGCCCCATTTCCAACACAGACACCCGGAAAACCAGCAGCTGTTCATCCTTTGCCAATTGATGTGGGAGGCTAGGACCTGCGGGCTGAAGCAATGCCAGGTTACCTATGTGGAAGGGAGGAATCCTTGCTAAGATGGGGACACATGATGATTCTGAAGTCTTCTTAGAAATCTTTTGATAGGGTGGTTGAGGCCACGGGAAACATGGGCCACCAAGATAGTGTCCTGTCTAACTGGGGAAGCCCAGGCAGTGAACTGTGCTCTGGGCATAACTGTGGCAGGAATATGGAAGATTCAAGGTCTAGGGCTCAGTGAAGAAGGGTAGTGCTGGCATAGAAGATTCAGGTTGGAAGGGACCTCAGGAGGTATCTAGTCCAACCCTCTGTTCAAAGCAGGACCAACACCAACTAAATCATCCCAACCAGGGTTTTGTCAAGCCGGGCCTTAAAAACCTCTAAGGATGGAGATTCCACCACCTCCCTAGGTAAACTATTCCAATGCTTCACCACCTCCTAGTTCTCCTAATATCCAGCCTAGACCTTCGGCAACCCCTCTGCAACTTGAGATCACTGTGCCTAGTTCTGTTACCTGCTCCCACCAAGAACAACCTAGCTCCATCCTCCCTGGAACCATTGCAGGTAGTTAAAGGTTGCTGTCAAATCCCCCCTGATTCTTCTCCTCTTCGGACTAAACAAGCCTAGTTCCCTCAGCCCCTCTTCAAAAGTCATGTGCTCCATTCCCCCTAGTCATTTTTGTTGACTCCCCCCAATTTGTCCACATCCTTTCTGTAGTGGGGGGCCCAAAACAGGACACAGTACTCCAAACAAGTCCTCACCAGTGACAAAGAGGGGAATAATCACTTCTATCAATCTGTTGGCAACGCTTCTACTAATGCAGCCTAATATGCTGTTAGCCTTCTTGGCAATAAGGGCACAAGGTTAACTCACATCCAGTTTCCTGTCCATTGTAACCCTCAGGTCCTTTTCTGCTGAACTTCTGCCTAGCCAGTCAGTTTGCAGTCTCTAGCAGTGCAATTCACCAGCAACTCAGACAGGCACCATTTACCTCTGACTCTTGGCCTACAGTGCTAGCCCAATGGTGAAGAGACCTTTGCTTCCATTGGCTGATAGCAGAGACATGCTCCTCAATAGAAATAATTGAGCCGGTGATGTTAGAACAGTTCTGCCATATATTACTGGTAGGATGCCTGGGGTGGGTGTGTTGGTATGGAGTGACTCATCTGGAGGAGGTCATATACCTTACGGACAACTTTCTTGATGCAGAATTAGATTGAGAGCTAATAGAAAAACCTGAAAAACAGACTTCCCCTGTTTCTGGGACTGTGAAAGGATAGATCCCAAAAATTCCCCCAAGAAGGGTCTCAGTGAGCTGTGGGATACATATTCAGTCTCCGAAGAGATTGAAGGATTAGCCCCAGTAAGTGGATTGCATCTGAGGTGTGTATGTAATGTGACTATGTGCACACCTGTGCCTCAGATGCTCAGGGGGAACCCTTTGGGTCTAAGACAGCGATTCCCAACCATTTTCCCTGCATGTCCCCATTTTCAGATGTGTAGTTTCCCACTAACCCAAAGAGCAGTGAAGTTGCAGTTTAAAAATGATGTCCTCCTGGCAGTGGGACCTTACATGCACTGTACGTGCAAAGTTAGGCTGCAAAGAGGATGCAATTTTGCTTTACTAAATAGCTCCCAAGGTTTGGATGCAGGGCTGTCTTCATGGGGATGTCTGGCCCTACCCTACAATGGAAGCTAGTTTGACTTATGAGAGGCTAGGGGTCAAAATAAATGTGGATTTAGCTCGATGTCTAGTTTACGCCATTGTGCTGAGCTGAGATTGGAGCCAATCTTCTGAGGGTGCCTGCGAAGACAGGACCAGAACCTGCCCTTAGGACCCAGGGGGAGGATAAGGTAGCGGATATCTTTCCATTTTTCAGTGTAAGGCTATACGGGTAAAGTCATTTATAACTTTGTCAGTCCATTCATAG
Organism: Pelusios castaneus; assembly: GCA_007922175.1. Lineage (NCBI taxonomy): Eukaryota > Metazoa > Chordata > Testudines > Pelomedusidae > Pelusios > Pelusios castaneus. The sequence continues at coordinate 5,018,962 of ML685851.1, forward strand.
TTCTATATATAAGTGTGATAATTGAGTCATTCATAGTTTTATATAACTTTGTTAATTGATTCCTTCATGGTGTTCATTCATGGCTTTATGCATGATTGCCATTTCTAACTTTGCTTTGTTTATAACTGTGAGTGAGGTATTGGGGAGTGCTGGACTCGAGCTGCTTGCGTTTTGTTTCGCTTGGCGGGGGAACCGTGTCTTTTCCTCTGGGCCACTCACTCCCAGCTTGCATTGCTTTGTAACTTTATATCCTAGTGATTCTTTGTATCCAGTCTCTGTACTATTTGAAGCAAAGTAACTCTTCTTCTTAACCATATTCCATATTGTAAATGTAAAACCCCATTTTGATCTGTAAAACTCCATCTTGATTAGTAAACTCCATTTTGTGTGATTCAACCTTGTAGGTAAACACCATGCAATTTCAGTTAGTTGTGTGAACAAGATGTGTGAGTGAGGGGTGTGTGAGTGATGGGATGAGTCCCCAGCACCAGCCAGTCCTGATGAAGTACCCTCTAATTGGCTGAAGGATGCAGACACATCCCTGAGAAGCAAAAAGAGGATCCACCCCAAAAACCAAAGAATGAAAAACAATCAAGTCAAGCTGAAAGTCATGTCTGCTGTTGTCTGGCGGCCAACGGTCACACAGAGCCCCTGGAGCAGTGTGACACAGCAGAACTCAGAGACTGACATTAAGGTTAAAACCCTATAAAAGACCGGGTGTGATCTCAAAGCTTTGGGGTTATGTTCTGCACAACATCAAGGAGCGTTGGTGTGCGCCCGACAGAGACCTTGCTCCTGGCCCCTCTCTCTCTCCCTCTCGTGCTCGGCTTCCCTGGCCAGGTCACCACCACAAGCTACGAACTCCAGCAACAATCAGGACTGGTAATGATGCCTGACAAACTGCAGAACATTTTCTGATGTGTGTGTGTGGGCACGGGTGTGTGAGTGCATAGGTGTTGGGTATTTAGGTATCAACAGCATTTTCTTTAATAAATGTGGCATGCTGCCTTGTCCCTTAAAAGATCCTGCTGGCGTTTTCCTTTTAAGCACATCAGCCCCAAGCTGTTTGGTGCCTCGCCAAAGTCATGCCAAGTACTGCATAGAGCCAGAAGGGAGGCACTCAGGGCCGAAGGGATCCCTGGGAAGAGATAAGGGAAAGGCATCAGGGCACAGTGAATATCTCTTGGGATATGTCTACCAGAATCGACTTTCCTTAGCCCCACTGCCTGCAGAAGACATGCTGGCCTTAAACAGAGAGCTCAATTTGTTCAAAGTCAGAGAGCAGATCTAGTGTTCAATACATTATACAGTTGACTGGCTAGGAAAAATGGAGTGCTAGGTGGGCCTCCCCAGGGCTCACAGTACCAAGTCTTTTAGCAATTGTAGTCTGTGCCACCTGGTATCTGGAGGCCACGGTCTTGCACTATGCAATAGCATAGCAAGAGCTACCTATCTGCTGAAAGTATTCTCCAGGATAGAGGTTCTGAGAGTCATCCTGTTAGATCAGGTTATGGTCTCCGAGTTGTGGCTAATGGTCCTTGCTCAGAGTCAGCTTGGTAAGAACCCCTCTTTACCTTCCAGAAATAGGTGGGTTGGTATAACAATTCAACTATCCAGGGGTCTACAACCTGCAGCTCTGGAGCCGCATGTGGCTCTTTGGCCACCCTCTTGTGGCTCCTGGCTCTGGGCCCCCCTTGCCACCAGAGGACCCTGTGGGTGGCCCACACCAGGCTCTGGGCTCCACCACGCCATCGGGGGACCCTGCAGCAGGTGCCCTGGCCCAGCTCCCTCCACTCCCTATCAGGAGGTTACACCCATTGCGGCTCTCAAAACACTTGGTTATTGAAGGAATTTTAAAAAATGACTCATCTTACAGGTTGCCATCCTCTGAACTATACATTAAAAGAAATAATGCAAAAATTATAAATATAAAGTCCCAGAAGACAGAAGGTGGGTGAGGTAATATATTTTATTGAACCACCACCTCACCCGCTTTGTCTCTCTAATACCCTGGGACCATCCTGACTACAACACTGAATACAAATCCCAGAATTGGCGCAAGATATTATACCTGTTCTTTGCAATCAGGGAAGTCCCTCAATCTTCTAAGGACTTCTCACCTTTTGACTGACTATATGGAAGGCAGCCCCAGGATATATTAGATCTCCTACAGAGGTCATGGTGTGAATAGGGAATTACAACCCAGAACTTAGTCTAATACACAGTTCTTAAATTGAAAGAATGCCTAGGTCTGACAGGGATCTTTGCCAAGAAGAACTTGTAGACAGTGCACCACATCCCAAACAAAAATTATAATAAAAATACCCATTTGTGGGTTTATCCACCAGGGGATAGAGTGCTTTTGCTGCTCCCCTCTTCTGAAAGCAAGTTGCTAGTGAAATGACAGGGTCCTTTCCAGGTTCTGAGGTGCATCAGGAAAATGGACTATGGGATATGTTTGATGGAGAAGTGGCAAAATATACCATGTCAAACCATGGAAAACCCAAGAGATTCGCTTTGTCCACCTCCAATACAGGAGCTAGATTTAGGACCATACGCAACCTAGAGCCACACACACAGATACCCCTAGGAGAAAATCTCTCATACACAAGAAGCTGTAGGAACTAGTGGAGACTTTGCTGATAATTGTTACTTTCAAACCCAAACAAACCCATTTGATTAAACATTAAGTTTACCTTCAACCTGAAAGCCCCATTCAAAAGGCCTGCTTCTAGATAGAGTGGTTAAGGGACATGGTAAAGAAAGAGCTGCAAAGCATGCTTCAGATGGGAGTATCTGAGGAATCTCACAGTCAAGCTGGTCCCGAAGTCAGACTAGTCTAGTCTGGTCTAGTTTTGCATTTATTTCTGCAAAGTAAATGTAGTGTCTACATTTGATGCCTTGAATTGATGGATGGGCTGGGGAAGGTCCAAAACATAACTACTTTAGATATTACTAAGAGATTTTGACAGTTCCTCTTACTCCCAAAATTCAGGAAACTGACTGCATTTGTCATATCTTATGGCTCTACCAATTCCAGACTCTTCCATTGGGGCTCACTGGGACCCCGGTGACATTTGAAAGGCTAACAGATATGATACTTGTACTTCACATATGCTGCTGATGTTATGGTTTATACAACCTCTTGGTTAGAGAATCTTTGGAGAGTTAGAACAGTGCTCAGGTCCTTCAGGGCAGCGGATCTCATGGCCAACTGAATACAATGTTAGATTGGCTGTGTGGGATAAACTCTCAGGAATGGTAGAATCATGCCCCTGACAGACAAGGTAAAAAGCCTTGTAGAATCTCCAGTTCCTATTGCAAAGCATCTGTTGAAATCTTTTCTGGGATTGGTGGTTCATACCCTGATTTTTCAAGAATCACAGCCCCTTTAACAGACCTTCTGCTCAACAAAGGACCCTAGGAGAGTGGTCCCCAAACTTTTTAGGTCCATGCCTCCCTTACACAGTCTGTATCCCCCAGGAGCTGGTGGTTGGGAGCTGGGAGCCACAGCCAGAAGCAGGGCTGGGGCTGTGACTGAGGCTGGGAGGTAGGGGCTGGGCCTTGACCATGGCTGGGGCTGGGAGCTAGTGGCTACAGCCAGGAGTTGGGGGCTCTGGGCAGGACCAGCATGGAGTTGGGGGCAGAGCAGGCTGGGCTGCACTCCCTTGTTGACCCCTGTGGGGCCTGGCATGGGCCCTGCTGTGCCCTCCCCAAACATTATTTTATGCCCCTCTAGGGGGAACCCCCCACACATTAGGGGCCACTGCTCTAAAAGGTGCACTGGACTCCTGAATGCATGGATGTCTTTGGGGAAATACCAAAGGGGTAGCCGTGTTAGTCTATTGTAGAAAGACAACAGAGTCCTGTGGCACTTTTAAAGACTAACAGATTTATTTATCGCATGAGCTTTCGTGGGAGAAAATCCCACTTCGTCAGACACTTTGAGGATAGGAAAGTTACAGAGTGGGAGGAAATTAAATGCAGGGGAGTGTATGACATAGCATCAGGTCAGGCTGTAACAGCAAATCAAAATAGGTGTTAGGATTCAAAACACTGGGGAACAGCACATAGAAGAGGGGGAGGTCAAATCACTTGTTGTAATGCGAGAAAAATCCATAGTCCCTGTTTAACCCCAAGACAACTGAGTCAAATTTGCATATAAGTACGAGTTCTGCAGTCTCTCTTTGTAGTGTCCAGAAAGTGGATCTCTTGTGTGGAGTGTTCCAGGCTAAGTTTGATTGTGTTGTGGAAATTGTTGAAATCTCTATGGAAATCTTCAAGGGCATCTTTACCATGGGTCCAGATGATGAAGATGTCATCAATATACACTTTCTGGACACTACAGTGCAAATTAGCGATGGGCACATAAAGACCTCCCTATACCGCAAACCTACTGATCGGTATAGTTACTTACATCCCTCGAGCTTTCATCCTCGACACACCACACGATCCATTGTGTACAGTCAAGCCCTAAGATATAACCGCATTTGCTCTGACCCTTTAGACAGAGACAGACACCTTCAGGATCTCTACCAGGCATTCTTAAAACTACAGTACCCACCCGCAGAAGTGAAGAAACAAATTGACAGAACCAGACAGGTACCCAGAAGTCAACTACTGCAGGAGATGCCCATGAAAAACAACAACAGAACGCCACTGGTCACCACCTACAACCCCCAAGCCAGACCCCTTCATCACATTATCAAAGATCTACAGCCTATTTTACAGGATGACCCCTCACTCTCTCAAGCCTTAGGAGACAGACCTCTCCTTGCTTTCAGACAGCCGCCTAACCTTAAAAGGATACTTACCAGCAACTACAGATCACAGAACAGAAACACTAAAGCAGGAACACAGCCCTGCAGCAGACCACGCTGCTAACTTTGCCCTCATATCTACACTGATGACACCATCACAGGGCCTAATCAAGCCACCTACTCCATCAAGGGTTCGTTCACCTGCTCATCCACCAATGTGATTTATGCCATCATGTGCCGGAAATGCCCCTCTGCCTTATATATTGGACAGACAGGACAGTCTCTGCGCCAAAGAATCAATAGACACAAATCTGACATCAGAAATTGCAACACTGCAAAACCTGTAGGGGAACACTTCAATCTCCCTACTCACTCCCTTGATGACTTGTTAATAGCTGTGTTGAAACAGATGAATAACAAATCACAGCTTCAAAGAAAGACTGCAGAACTCGAACTTATATGCAAATTTGACTCAGTTGTCTTGGGGTTAAACAGGGACTATGGATTTTTCTCGCATTACAACAAGTGATTTGACCTCCCCCTCCTCTATGTGCTGTTCCCCAGTGTTTTGAATCCTAACACCTATTTTGATTTGCTGTTACAGCCTGACCTGATCCTATGTCATACACTCCCCTGCATTTAATTTCCTCCCACTCTGTAACTTTCCTATCTTCAAAGCGTCTGACGAAGTGGGATTTTCTCCCACGAAAGCTCATGCGATAAATAAATCTGTTAGTCTTTAAAAGTGCCACAGGACTCTGTTGTCTTTGGGGAAATAAGGTGGATTTACTGCAGCACACCATCACTACATAACCCAGATTATAATACAGAGATGGATGCTTCTAACCAGCGACTGAGAGCTGTCCTCTTGCAGGAGTTTGAGGATAGGGATGACTCCATTTTACACCTGAGCAGAAAGCTAGAAACCAAACTATGTAGGGATTAAAACAAAGTGTCTGGCAATGAAGTGGGCCATTGAGGCCCTGAGATACTATTTGCTTGGAGCATTTTTCACCATCATCACTGACCACATATCTTTAAAGTGACTAGGCTGACACAGTGGTAATTGGCTCTGGAGCCATATACATTTATGATCATTACTGGTCCAGAGCCGCCCATATGAATATGGACTTTTTTCAAGGGAGGGCAGAGGCTTGGCAGATAAAGAGTGTGCCTAGGATTCCAGTTGTGGGTGGAGATGCAAATGGGATGATCTGGCCCTCTGAGAGCCAGGGAGCAGCTGATCTGTGCTGAAGGAAAGCCCTATAGGCAGGTGATGGGAATCAGCTGTCTCAGCTGAGAAGCACTTGATGCTTGGGGCTGATTTCCAGCTGGATGATATAAAGCAAGGCCTCAGGGCCCTAAGGAGAGAGAGCAGTATGTAAGCAAATTTGGTGGTGGTTGTTGCACAAGGCTGCAAGAGGGCAGGAGAGCCCCATAGAGGATTCCCCTCCATCCTAGGCTAGGAAGGTCTATGAGCTATAAATAGAACTGAGTGTGGTTGATGGTTTATCTCTGGCTGGTGATCAGATCCATCAGCTTAGTGACCTTGGTAGAGATCTTTTCATTTTGGTTCAGGGGATAGAGCAAGGCCTATGCCGCCTTTCCCCTCCACCCCATTCTCATTCCTTCAAAGAGGAGGGTGGTGAAGAAGGGGAGTGAATGGAACCTGGATGCTGGCCTAGGGCTGGGGAAAACATAAACTGTTCTAAGTTACTACTTTCAGGAGAAAGAGGGGAGCAGAAAGTTCTCTTGGGACAGAGCAGCTATACATTGCTCCAGCTGCAGGGATGAGAGCTAAGTCTTGGTATCACAAATCTTAATGACCATTTTCCATGGATCGGAGGCTTCCTTCTGGCACTGAACAATGTCAGTAACCTCCACAGTTAAGTTATAAAACATGAAGTTATTTGTATGTACACCTTTTGGAATCTGCTCCTTATACAAGAAAGGGGAGTGAGGGGGTAGGTGTTAAGTGGCATATATTAGGTCAAGTGACCAGTTACAATGAGGGTGTTCTTTACAGTGTTCTCTACTCTTCTCTGCTGTGGATATTGAAAGGAGCAGGGGACAGTAACTGGGGATATTTTAGAAACTTCTGTGGTTCAGGACTTCACATCCTTTAGAATGCTTGGAGGAATGTCTGACTGCAGTTTAATAAAGCTGGTTGGGAAAAGTGTCTTGACTGGGGTTTTTTTCTTGCAAACAGTTTTATGAAAACAGTATTTTGTTTTCACTGTTCTATTTTTTGTTTTGTTTTGGAGGGGGTTATTTACAAATACTCAGTTTTGGAAAACAGAAATCTTTGACTGCTTAGATGAATTTTCAATAATGCCTCAAATCTCACTTCAGCAGCTTAAAATTATTCAGTTCATGTCTTCCAAGAACTGAAATTCATATTTTGTTTTTCTGGTGGAAAAACCTGAAGTAAACAAACATTTTCCACAGAAATGTCCACCAAGATGTCTGTAACCCCTTTGGGGCTTTAGAGAGCGTGGTTCTGTTAAATCTTTGCCCTGCAGGGGAGGCGCTATTATTCTGTAAGGAGAGAGTGCTGTTTGGTGGGGGGGGCGATGACAGAGAAGTGTGGCTGAAGATTCAGGGGAAGGGTGCAGACAGGAGAGAAGCAACAGAGGCCCTGCCCAAAGCGGTGGGGGGACAGAGTGGCTGACTGGTGACACCCAGGAGAGATGCCAGGGAGGAGTTGCCTGAGGACAGACTGGAGCTGGACCCAGTGACACAGCTGCCCAGAGCTGTGGGACCGTGAGGAAGCTAGAGGTAGTTAAGTGGGGAGGGCATCCTGCGGTCACAGAGAGCAGCAGAAGAGGCACCGGAGGGTTTGCTGAGGACAGTTGCTGGCGCTGAAGATGACCAGGAGCAACCAGGACTCAGTGCTGGACTGGAACTGTGCTGGGACCACTGAACTCAGAATGTGGATGCCGTGCTCACTCACTGTCTGCTCTCAGCCTGCAGCACCCCTGGGCCCGCAGGGACCTGTGCTAGTTGTTAGCCTGCTCTCCTGCTGCCCCATCTCCCCTGTTCTCTCCTTCCTCCCTCTGTAAATAAATCTTCCCCATTCCCATATTCACTGTGCTGTCCCAGTGTGTGTGGGTGATCAGGCCGGGGGTTTGAATCAGGTGCCCCTGGGTGGAAGGGGATTGTACCTGCTGCATTCTTGCATGCTCCTTTCCTTGGCTAGAGCTGCCCGCAAGGCAGACTCCATCTTGGCCACAAGGGCGCTACACATTTTTAATTTTTTTTTTTTTAAAGCTAGCTTTAGAATTTAACTTAAGGGCCTGACCTTTGCCCCACAGACAGCTGCTACCATTGGGAAGATCTGGGACTGTTGGAGAATTGCAGTGGAAAAGGAAGGAGAAGAGCCATGGCCGAAAGAAAGAAGGGGAGGAAGAAAGCCTGAATCCTCCTTTTGAACACCTTTTTACGAGATAGAAAATGCCTCTTGCCTAACATGTGCAACAGCTTTCATTCTGGCTACTGACCACTAGAGGTCAGTTATGTTTTTAATTTAGCAAATGTGCTGTTAAATTTTATTTATAACTTTTCTCCAAAATAATTACAATACCATACAAAAATAAAAGTTCAAATGAAATTATCTAGGTCTTTATTAATAATCTGTAAAATGATGGCAAAGGCACCATAGCTTGTCATGATTGTTTAGTTCTCAGGCAAGACAATTTCTCCAGTTGTGCTTTTTTTCTACACAGCATTGTAGAAACTTCAGTACTGTGTGAAAAACATACAGACTCACATCCTCAATTGGTGTCAATGGGCATTGCCTCATTCGCTTCAATGGAACTCTACCAGCTTATCTCTGAGGATCTGAGTCTCAGTTTAGGAAACGTTCTATAGTGATGCTAGATCTTATGTTTACATGACAAACAAGGAGTCCTGTGGCACTTTTAAAGACTAACAAATTTATTTATCACAGGAGCTTTCGTGGGAGAAAATCCCACTTTGTCAGATGCTTGAAGATGGTTTTTTCTATTACAGTATAAGGGGGTAGTTGAAATGTATAAGGTTTGATTGCTTCAGTGTCTAGGGCTATGTCTACACTGAGAAATTTAGGTCAACTTTACTTATTAATAATTAAACCCTGGGAAAAGGGATGCTCTGGTTCTAAATGGAGTGTCTATAAGTGTTTATAAGCTGTGAGAAGCGAAGTGAGGCAGGGCTTGCTCACAGTGCTAAGCCTGGTACTGTACTGGAGGGTGTAGCTGTTCTGGGGACCCCTCTCTCTCCCCCAGTGCCTCCCATTGTGTGTATAAAGCAGGGATTGGCAACCAAAAAGGTAAGAGCTATTTAAAAAAATTCCTTAAACAACCAAATGTTTTGAGAGCTGCAATGGGTGTAGCCTCCTGGTGGGGGGAGCTGCACCAGGTCACCTGCTGCAGCATCCCCTGGTGGAGAGGAGAGGGGGAACCCAGAACCAGGAGTGGGCCACCTGCAGGGTCCCTGAGTGGTGGGGGTGAGGAAGCTGCACGGGGACAGCCAAAGAGCTGCATAGGGCTCCAGACCTGCAGGTTGTAGACTCCTGGTCTAGAGTCACATCTTTCAAACTCTTACAGGGTCATGACATGCGAGGGGGTGGGTTGACCACTAGCCCCTTCTGCCACTAAGGGGTAGACTCTGCCACCACAAACAGTGGATCAGGCTGCTCCTGTGGGATGTTATAATTTAATATTACCCCACTTAAAGCTGACGCCAGACTGGGGACATATTGCACACAGGCTCACAAGTGCATTGGGGCAGAAATGCATCAGCTCAGCTGCTGTTCTGGGAATCATGGGAGTCCCAGAGTCATAGTGAATAGAGCAGATGGGAAAGCAGCTGCAGCATTTCCTCATCAACAAGTATAGCCTGTGATCTCTTCTGTGCCTGGCAAGCTCCCGTAGAGCAGTGGTTTTCAAACTTTTTTCCTTGGGACCCAGTTGTAAAAATCGTTTATGCCTGCAACCCAACAATTATATCTTTGCACAATGCATTCCAGGGTTTTGGCAACGGCAGCAGGGGCTGCCACAAGCCAGTACCTGTGGTTCTGCAACCCAGTACTGGGTCCTGACCCTGAGTTTGAAAACCACGCCCTAAGGTGTGTGCCATAAAGCAGCTGATCCCATGGCCTTCCTATCCCTTTTAAGGGAACATGCACTCTATCAGGGAGCAGTCTTGTGAAGACTTAGGAGAAAGCACCATTGTAATTATGGCTGGCCCTTGCACTCAGGCCTAAGGGAGGTTGGCGTATACCACAGTGTGGCCCAGAAAGAGTAATAACACCAGTAAGAGGAAGAAGGAAAGGCTAGCTGCTTTTCTAATTACACTACAGGACCTGGAGTAGCATAACATCATGCAACAACTGCTTTATTTTTGGTCCTCCAGATTTTCCCGACTCCCTTTTGGCTACCTTGTCTAGCACTCAGATATCCAGGGGGGCTTTCCATTTACTGCTGTCCATTGCCCCTTCTCTTCCCCCAGCTCTTTTCCTGTTGCACTTAATTGATATGGCTGCTGATAAGGAGTGGAGGGTATGTTGATTGATTTGTCTCCAGAGCAATCAACAATTCCCACTGCTACTTGTTATGGAAGCAGGTGTTCATCTTAAATCTGGTTGCTGTTCATCTGCCTTAATTGTATGTCTGGTGGTGTAGCTGATATTAATACAGCAGCTCCTCTTTAGACACACATTTGCAGCAATCTGACTGAGATATTCCACAACCCCAAACTATTTTCCCACCTGAATCCTGAAGAGCAAACAGTTCATATGAATTCCCCGTCAGCCCAACAAGTATTTTTTGGGCTTCTCTCACTTTGCAATGTTCCATTTTTTTTCCATTTTGGATGTCCCAGTTATTTCTTGCTCTGATAACATAGTGATGGATGCTTTAGAAATACCTGCAACAGACAAAAAATAAACAGAACTTTCTTTCTGGAAGTGACAATTTGGAAAAATTAGGAAAATTGTCAGAAGTCCTGCTAACCATACATCACATTGGTTTATTATTACCATGGGGCTGCAAAAGCAAAATCATTTCAGATGATAACTGGTCACAGAATTAATTTTAAGGGCAATGATAAAACTTCCTCTACTGTAGCCTATTGCTGCATAGAGTACACAAAAATGTTCTATATGATGATGTTTAATACCCAATCATAAGAGCAGAGCTACCTGGATTATGGTGAGTGGTAGATTAACATTTCTGATATTTAGTGACTTGTTACCATTACACAGATCAAGAGGATGAGTCCAGGCAAAGATGGGGGGTTGTTAAATTAATTCAAACCAGATGTTCCAGTTTTTGGACAGATAATTCAATTGACAAATTCATTTTTAAACTCAAGATTATTAAAAGTCAGTTTATCAGTTCTAGTGATGGTGGGTGTTTTACAGACCAGGTATTTTAATATGGGAGGTCAAGTGTCCACTGCCCAATAGAGTGTTTTTTCTTGCAGAAATGAGGAAAGGAAAAGGTCCTAGAATTGCCTAGAACCACTTATTTGATGCTTTCTCTCTCTCCCACAAGGAATCCAAGACCAAATCAGTTGTTCAAATATTCCTCCTGTTTTCAAAGGTAAGGTTATCCAGTCAGAGTACAGAAAATAATCTCGCGCAACATCAGACCCACAATGGTTGCAGGATGACTAGAGGCTGCTTTTACATACTATTTGAAAGAGCAATAGCGCAAAGAAAGAAACACCTATGACCCCCCAACATACATCTGTTCCCTTCCCCCCCCTGAATTTGGGGACACCTAGCAGGAGGCTAGATATCCATAATGAACTTCATGCTTTGAGGAAAGGCTTCCATCCTCCTCCTCCCCAATCCCATGGGGAAAAGCTGCTTGGAACAGTCTCAGACAAAGCAGAACATTTTTTCTACTTTCAGTGAATATACAATCTACAAAATATACTCTTTGAAAACTGATGTAAGCCAGTGGCCTGAATGAACTCTTCCATTCCCTCCATTGATGAACTGGGGAAAAAGACCGCAGGACACTGTTTATTTGGCATACCTATTTTGCCTAGGCTAGTTAGTCTCAACCTTTCCAGACTACTTATCCGCTTTCAGGAGTATGATTTGTCTTGATACCCCCCAAGTTTCACTTCACTTCACTTAAAAACTACTTGCTTATGAAATCAGGCACCCCCAGGCCACTGTGGTGGAGTGGGGAGCTATGGCACAAAAGTAGGCAGCTTGGTGCCCCTGCAGCCCCTTAATCTGGCCCCGGGCAGGAGGTGAACTCACCTGATCCCATTCCCGAATATTGGAACTTCTCTGAATTTGAACAGTGAACCATGAGTGGGGTGCAGCAGAGAGAGTAGCATGCTAAAGGGACATTTGTCTGCTGGACTTTTACAGCACATATGGGAAACTGAGGCAAAGGACACTGCCCAAGATATGGTGGGGTGGGTGTTTACTTATTGACTGAATACTTTTGAATCATTGTTGCTGTGTTCCCTCTCCGCTTAATACATTTTTTCTTTTGTTATATGCAAATTCGGTGCCTGCGAGAGGGGAAGTATTGCCTTTGAGAGGGACCCGAGGTGGTGGTTTGTTTCTCCAGTTTTCTGAGGGAGGGTTTTGAGTCACTTTTGGTTTGTAATGCTAAGAGGAACCCCTAATAATTGTACATAGCCCTTGTTGCTGCTGATGCCACCTGGCAGAAAGGTCAGACTGGGATATTTTAGCAAACATCTTTACTCCCTTTAGTTGTCCTGAGTATTTAAGGAAACAAATGTATTAATATCATTAGAGTCTCTCTCCACAGCATGTGTGTTAACAGGTACCTCAATACACACAGACAGCTGCACTTGGAAGGCTCATTTGGTAAAGTGTGAACATCTGCAGTTCTGCCACTAGATAGCAATATGTAGCAATGAATGTAGCTTCCTGAGAGGGAGTGCAAGAGTTGCTGACTTACCTGCTCCACAGCCACCTATAGTCCCAGGAGCAGGAAGGGGAGAGAAGACAGAAGATAGAAAGGGGCACAAAGAAGAGGTTTTTTCTTTTATCAGGGTGAGTCACGCTCAACCATCCTTTTTCTGCTACAATTGTTCTTTAATTAAAATGCAACAGCTCCTTTAGGCTGGGGCACCAAGTACTTTTGAAAACAAGCCTGAAGATAAAAGGCCCAATAAGCTTCCTGTTGCTCTCTGTTATGAGGGTGCAGAAAAAACATTGTATGTGCCTCATTATCCCCCCACCCAAGATGTGAGAGCTTGCAGGACAGATTGGTTTGTTCAGTTTGCAACAATTAAGCCCTGCCTTTGTTTGTTTGGAGGTGAAAGGGCAGTGGGGACAGGGAAGCAGCAAAGGGCCCTTGCTGCCAGTTCCTGGAAAGTGTCCAGAGATAACCTCCCCATTCTCAGCTCTTGGCTTGTAGTAGAGACATGAGTGTAATTTAGTAGCCAGGGCAGGGGAGATTGGGATTTAAGGATCCAGGATTCCATTTCCAGTGAGAGTGCAATCCTATGACAGGGCAGGAGGAGTCAGGTCACCTGGACTTACCTCCAGAAGTACATGAACACAAATGATATGAGGAATAAACCCAAGCACCCCAACTCCTAGTGGCTGTGCTGTAACTGTAGACCAGATTTCCCACTGGAGAGACGTTGTGAGATATTGTGGTCGTCTCTGTAAGGAACTAGACTCTCAAATTGTCTCTGAAATGAGTTGCTATATTTTTGCAGTGTTACTGTCTGGGGAATAAACACAGTCCTGTGGCACTTTTAAAGACTAACAGATTTTCTGCAATAGACTAACACAGCTACCCCTTTAGAACTTGACTGTCTGGGAAATGTTTCCTCTTTAACACCTGATGGCTCTCTTTGTCCTGCAACTTTGGTGTCAATTTAGCCAAGAGTATTTCCTGCTGCTTGCTAGTTTGTTTCCATCCAGGATAGTTGACTTGATTTTTCTGAGCTCCAGTCCCAGATTGTGGAAGCTCACTGCAGTCATTATTGTCCAGAGAGAGAGAACTATGAGGCTTCCAGTGGGTGAGGCCAGTTAGAGGTGATTGTATGTGTTTCTCCCTAAATAGGCCCATCAGGTTGATCCTGCCAAGGCAACTGAAGCAAACAGATTTATCAAGTTACAAAGGGGTAGCCATGTTAGTCTAGTTCAGCAAAACAAACTAGGAGTCCTGTGGCATCTTTAAAGACTAACACATTTATTTGTATGAGCATTTGTGGGAGAAAAATCCCACTTGGTCAGATGCTTGGAGATGGGGAATTTACAGAATGGGAGGCAAATAAATGCAGGGAAATATAAGTCGTACGATCAGGTAAGACTAACAGCAAATCACAGCACTAATGAGAGTTTCCAGGTGATTGCTACTGCCATTAGATTACTCATTTGTTTTCTCCAACCTCTTCTCACATCTGTTGTGCTTTTATTCACCTATGTTCCTACAATGTTAGTACACCAAGGACTAGTCTTTGTAGGAGGTTTTGCAGAACAGGAATGTTATGTAAAATGGTGAATTTTACCAGGTGTACATCAAACATAATTCACATTGGAGGAACTGATAAATGCACCCAATAAGCTTCACACTTCATAGGATCCAGTTTAGACGGGGTGGTGTAATCCATGCATAATTTAGAAAGCGAACCATGGCTTAATATTGATAATTCTACTGTGCCTTTATTCAAAGCTGGTATGTTCCAGACATTCAAAACCAGAGATGGAGCAGCAGGTGGTTGTAATTGGAACTGGTCATAAAATGCATGAGTCTTAAGGATAATTTTATCTTTAAGGATGAATGGGAGGAAGAGTGTTTGTCTTTCTGTACAGATAAAACAAATACATGTTGTTTAGTTGGAACTAGTTTTTTTTTTTTTTGGCTTTTAGTGAGGAAAACCAAGGAAGAACTTTGATTTTTGTTTTGTGCACTGTATTTTTAAATCTGAGTCTGCTTTCTCTGGGAGGTAGCTGACATTTTGAATTCAATTCAGATACAGGCTGTTACAGAGGAGGCTCACACTGTGCTCTCTCTGATGGAAGTATTGGTTCATTACAGAGCTCTGTATGCCATATGACTGTTACAGGTCTCTGTGTTGTGAAAGACGGTACAAAGCTGGGAGCAAGTACCTAGTCTAGGAAAGAAGCTTGGGCGTACAACAAAAGAGGTGAGTGGATGCAGGAGGATTATGAATAGAGTTAATGGGAGAATCTGGTTGTGCTTTGCTTCACTGGTTCCTTTAGGCCTATGTAGAAAGAAAAGATAAGTTTTATCTTTATTTTTAGCATTGCTACTAGAATTTTAGTATCCATATTTACTGTCTTGCACCACCCAAGGAGACCATTTATCTTGTCCCTCATCCTTCCAGGCACACAAGTGATTGCAATCTATTTCCTTCCCTGTTCATCCTCCACTGTCATTGCTGTCTCTAATCAGCAAGACTGAATGTGACACACATTTTGTGTCCCATTTAGTCAGTTTCACTTCTTATATTTCCCTTGTCTGTCAGCATGTCCGAAGATGCTTATCGCTGTAAAATGCCACACTGAACAAACCTGCTGGTTTACAGCACACACATGAATGCTTTAGCAGTATTTTCCCCCCTCCACAGTATAATCACTGTCTGTCATCTTTCTAGACTATAATAAATTCTGCAGGTAAAGCCCTCTTTTTAAAAAGAAGCATTACTTTGCTCAGTTTATTAAGCAATGAAATCTCAGACTGTGTGACCTCTTTCCCTTCTGTAAGTGAACAGACTTTACGTATGGAGACTTAATGTAACTGTCTTCATTTTAAAAATAAATTAAATAAATATATGTACTAGTTAGTTCTCACTGCTGCATTTCTCTTGGTCACAATTGCCAAGTTAGCTAGATTATGGCCTGTGGTATTAAAATCTCTAGCTAGCTGAAAATATGGCAACAAATTTAATATTCTTATCAACAGGGATATTAGCAGGCTTTCTAAAGGAGATATAGGGAACACTTGAGGTGCTTTGAATCAGGAGGAGAAGCACTTCACATTTAAATTCAGCACTTGAGTCTATATGAATATTTCAGAGATGTTGTTAGATTCTATCTTGAATCTTAAAAGAAGACTTTCCACTGCGCTGACCCACATGTGTCCTCCTTTAGTCGAGCAGAACTTCCAAACTCTCTCTTCTTTTGGCCATTATATTTAAAATGGTTGCTGCATGGATGGCAATGCAAGGGAGTGTTCCTCTATCATTCACTTGGTCTCTTTGATATCCTGGGGCCAACACAACCACAGCAACACTGTAAACAATATCTGTAATAAGCTGATATACAAGGTTAAGTAGATGGCACCTGGGAATATGCAGCATAGGACCAATAAAATCTTGTGTGCATTGCAAATGGCTTCCTCTGTACAGCTTTTTACATCTGCAGGAAGTAGAAGTTTTGCCACGAACCTTTTATACTCTATAGACAAGGCTGCGTTAAGGCACTCTAGGGCCATAGGCAAACTACAACCCTAGGCCCTCCCAGCCCTGTGGGGCTTTGTACCCTTGGAGTGGCAATGTGGCTCCTCCTTCTACCCCAGAAAGGCATAGATTTCCCCTTAATGTGTCTCAAAACTGGCAGTCCCTTTAATCCCTCCTCAAAGAAACAGCAACAGGAGTCCCTCCTCACAGCAAAAAGGCCAGGGTTGCACATGCTTACCATGGGTATGGGAGTGAATTTTCATGAACAGATGGACCAGGCTTGCTGCACTTTCCCTGCGCCACATACAGAATTCTCCCCTAGGGTGGCTTGATGGAACCATGCAACAACTTCTACAGCTACTTCTAACACCCCATGGTATTGAGCTCTGACCTGATTTTGGAGGGTCTACAGTTTGGAGTAAATTATAATTTCTCTTGCATGGTGACAAGTTCCAGAGGGGTAGCCGTGTTGGTCTGTATATAGCAAAGAAACAGAGTCCTGTGGCACCTTAAAGACTAACAAATTTCTTCAGGCATAAGCTTTCGTGGGCTCCAA
>ML685851.1:5036092-5205336 GCA_007922175.1 Pelusios castaneus
GAAGAAATTTGTTAGTCTTTAAGGTGCCACAGGACTCTGTTTCTTTGCTATAATTTCTCTGCTAAGCACACAGAAAGAAGTAATAATGGAAGTAATTGAAGCTATAATAGCAAAGAAAAGAACCATATTGTATTAAAATATAGGCTTGACTATAGTTTTTAAGCTTTAAGTGTTAAGGGTTTTAGAGTGATGTCTAGTAGAAGATGGCAGTTGACATGAATATTGCATGCTTGATTGTTGGCCATGGAATGCTATATTCATACAGCCCTATATAGTTAGTCAAGTCCAGGCAGGTATCACCTCATCCCCCTCCTTGAGACCTGAAAATTTTCAGGTGGCATCAGACTAGCTTAAAAGAAAATTTATAAATTGTTATTCAATACCCTCAGTGCCTCCATATGTCTTCACCAATGGTGCTAACATGTATGAACAGTAGTGCAAACATAGTTGCATGTAACCAAAAAATTCCACTGCCTAAGGGCTTCTCTCTGAAAAAGATAGTAGAATACAAATTTGTTGTGTGGGGCTTTGGTCCTTCAGATCAGATTCTCATGCAAATTAGCTCTCAACCTATCGGAGTGATACAACTGTATGGAAAACTAAGGCTCTTCGGAGTCATCAGAAAAGAGGATATACAATCCTGTCTTCTGCCAGACACTGTAGAAAGGATTATGTATTTTGTGCTAAATTGAAGCAGTCCCTGATGTACAATAGAAGAAAAATCTCACTTGGAATATGGGTAGCTAGAGCAAGTGCAGGGTATGAGGTAAATAGCTGCCCTCAGTTGCCTCAGAACTATCCACATGACTCCCAACCAGCCCTACCTGGGTTAGACCCATAGTTGGTGCCAGATTCCTTGAATTTGGAAGCAAATGGTTACCTATACTTTTGGTCAAAGTGAGGTCACTTGGTTTTGTCCAAAGAAGATGATCCAAAGATCTGTGTAAGAATCGCAGGAGATTTGTTCCATTGCCAATGGGAAAGCAACCCCTGTTCTGGCATTAAGCTTCAGCTCTAAAATTCAGCACTAACTTAGCAATGCATTTTGTAATGATCAGATGGTAATAGGCTGGCTGGAATGGGGCTGGAGTGGGAGCACCCTCTGGCCCCATGGCCCCTCCAAGAGATACAGGGACCCAGCTCCTTTGGTGGGGTCTTGGGTTTGGGGGGGGCCCAGCAGTGGGGGGCAGCCTGGGACCCTGGGGCTGGTTAATCCAGCCCTGTTTTTAGCTATGCAAAATAAGGGTGGGGTCTACAAACCCTTACTACTGGGAATGGTCCCATGAAATCCAGTGAAGATAAGGGTTTGCATGTTGTGACTCTGAAATAACACAGCTAATTGCACTTCATTTTCACGGCTCTGATCCTGCATCCTTGAAATCAGTGAGTGTATTGTTTTCAGTGGGAGTGGCAACAGGACCTTCAGATGTAAACTGATAATTTATTGGACTCTGAAATCTACTTAGATCCTGTTCTATACAATATCATGACTGTTAATTATCCTCTGAAGTCCTAGGTATTGGTTAGTGCTAGCAACTGAACTAGATGGACCAAAAGTTGAATCCAGGATCTCATCTCCTATGTTGTAAGCATGCTAGCATTGTACAAGGGTTGTAACAGTAACTGTATATTTAAAAAAGAGAGAAATATTTGATGTATTAGTCTGAAATGCAAATTAAATGCTTATCTATTTATGACCTATATTTGAGGAACTCAAGGCATATTTGTAGACATCTTCTGGTAAGAATTAGCTGCTAAATTTTACTTTGTTCTGTGGACTGTCTGAATAGAGTTCACAAGCCAAAGCCAGTATATTGCCTCAGTTTACATTTTAAGTGTCTGTGTGATCGCTTGCTCCGTTTATTGACTGAAGCTATTGAGGAGAGAGGAAATGAAATGGCCCGGGTACCCAAAATGCCAATTTGTAAATTAGTTTCTGCTAGAATATGTGAGAATTTGCCAAGTATCAGCTAATACACAAAGGAAGAAAAACTCAGTGATCCAAACAGTCATGGACAGCCCTGCTACTAACGTTTCTTTAATGGATGGCATGTAAAGAGTGCCCACACTCCAGTCAAACTCCAAATGTTTAAGATCACTGTCTGTACCATGGACAGGATGTATGGGAATTATAACAGTGAAAGAAAATTTCTTAAACACAGTACTCTATTTCAGTCCTAATTATTATGAAAGGTACTTAGCTCTTGTAAGTTGTCTGTCAGCAAAACCTCCCAAACAGGTCGAGTAAACAGCTGCTGCTACGTGACCTTTGCCTTGCTGGCAGCCAAACCTGTTCTGTCTAGTGTTCTGTCCTCCTCTGTTGCTACAGAGTTGGGATTTTAGCTCAGGTCACACTTTGAGATCCAGAGTTCAATCCTCACTACTGAGGGCACACCCAAGGGTGTGGTGGCCTACGTGGGTGGATCTCCGTGAGGTGGCTCAGGCACCATGAGAGGGAGACAGCACTACGCTGAGTAGGTGTGGGTAACAAGCAGAAGTGGGCCCTTGTGCAAAGAGCGCCTCAGTAGCTGGAAGATGACTCTCTATAGCTGTGATAAATTTGAGATCAGTGCCACATTGTGCAGAATTAAGTCCTAATGCTGTCAGGTGTTTCTGTTAGGATGTGCAGGTGGGCTGGGACTTAAAGCTATAGTATTTCCCCAAACTGTTTATAATATAGTGCCTTTCATTCAACCACTTTAGGCCACTGTGAGGTAGGTAAGGATGATTATGACTGGTTTACAGATGAGTAAGCTGAGATATGCATAAGTTATATGCTTCAGCCAAAAGGATCCAGCAATCTCAAAGCAGAAATTGCTCTTTTGGCCAAAATAAAAAATGCATCATTAAGTTAAGATGTTCATAATTGCTTTGGTAAAGAATTGACTATGGGGCAAATTGATTGTCTGGTAGATAGACTGAGACCCCTGAAATGAATACAATATGATGAAGTATAGCCTCAGCTTCTTGTTAAACACTGGAGCTGTGTAAATAACTGGCCTTCTGATTTGCTGCCAATTCCACTTCTTTTTTTTTTTTTTTTTTTAAAAGTCAGGTGAAACACAGTATTTTGTCTTGATTTTAAGCTTTAAATTTTTTTTTTCTTTTTTGAATAAAATGACTTGGTTTAAAACCAAAATGTTTTGAAAATGTCAAAACAAAATGCTTTAATTTTAATTAACTGAAATAATTGTTTAATTCATAAGAATATCTAAGCTATGTCAGACCAAGGGTCTAGTCTGTCTAGCTCAGTATCCTGTCTTCCAACAGCAGCCAATACCAGGTGCGTCAGAGGACATGAACAGAACCGGGCCATCACTGAGTGATCTGTGTCCTGTTGTCTATTCCCAGCTTTTGGCAATCTGTGTCCACGGACACCCAGAGCATGAGGATGCCTCCCTGACTGTCTTAGCTAATAGCCACTGATGGACCTATCCTCCAAGACTTACCTGTTTTTGTTTTGTTTTTTAATTTTGTTGTCATCTTGGTATATACAGCATCCTCCGGCAACGAATTCTACAGATTGAATGTGTGAAGAAATGCTTCTGTTTGTTTGTTTTTAAGACTTCTGTCTATTAATTTCATTGGGTAACCTTTAGTTCTTGTGTTATCTGAAGTAATAAATAACACTTTTTCTCTATACCAGTCACACTTTTATAGGTAGAGCCCTGTAAATCCATGGATATTCAATTATATCCGTGGATACAATGCGGATATCCACAGACCATTTCTTGCAGATGCAGATCGGATACAGATTCACGTATTTTTTTTCTGTGCAGGGCTAGAGCCCTGCAAATACACGGATATCCGCATTATATCCGTATCCGCAGATACAACACGGATATCTGCAGACCATTTCTGGTGGATGCGGATCCACAAATTTGTATCCATACGAGGCTCTATTTTTTTGGTGTCTCTCATATCCCGTCTTAGTTGCTGACACCAATCTGCATTTTGTACCCCCAAATAGTTTGCCAAAAAATTTCATCAGTTCTATCCAGCACTTGACCATACTTTTTCTGAAGTGCCAGCCTATAAACCTCTTCCATAGTAAAGTCCACTGATAGTTGTTTGTGACAGGCTGGAATTTGTAAAGAATTATGCTGTTTGGTTCATGCACAATGGGGCACATCAGAGGTCAATCAGTAAATCTTGCTGACAGTAAAAGTTAATTCTTAATGCTGCTACAATTGACTCAATATTCCATTTTACCAAATAGGTAAACAGCCACTAGCTGCATGTATACACCTCACATACACTTCCATTTTTATCACCAAGCATCTGGGCTGTTGCATTATTCCCTGAAGCTCCACAACAAAGAAGTGAATTATTTTACACTATAAAAGTGTGTGTGTGTGTGGGGGGGGGAGGTGCAACACATTATCATTACCCTCCCTGTCTTAGGGCTCACCTCAAGGTAACTCTTCATGCATTGGTATGCGTATTCCATAGATATTTGAGACTTTTTCTTCAAATAAAAGAGAGGCCACGGACCAAATCTGCTCTGTGTTTTGGGAGTGCAAATCTACAATAGTTCCAGCAGAAGTAACCCTGATCTATATCAATGTTGAGAGTAGAATTTGTACAATGCACTACAGATTTGAATTGACACTCCTCCACCCCTCCTCTCAATCCAATTCTCGAGAAACTTCTCGGCTAACAAGTATTAACTACCTTTTAAAAAGAAATGAAGCAGCCTTCTGTGGTGAAGGTTAAGAATTTTAACACAGCCACCAGTGGCAGATTTCCCTGGCTAATATATTTCAGTGGAAGACTAACATCACCCAAAAAACAGGGGCGAGAAGGGAAAAGAAATCACAATCACCCCAAATCAACAAACATCTTCTGAAGGCAGAAAGCAAGATTCCATTATCAGAGCATATGTGCCTAGAGGGGTGATAAGTAATATGTGTGGAAGTTGGACAGTGAGTCAGCAAGGACCTCTGGAGAGGAAAGGGAAAATAGTAAACATTTCATTTATTTCTATCTGCCTGTGAATGAGCAAAATGCACTGAGAGGGTGGGATAGAAGTAAGTGAAAGGGCAGGATTAAAAACAAAGAAGCTGAAAATATCTGAATTTTTATTCTTTTCTTATTAGGATGAAGAACTAAACAGCATTTACGTCAGAGAAGAGGACACGATTTCATCCTGCAGTGCCGGAAAACTGGAAGCCAGCACTTGGGAGTGGAGGTTTCCTCTCCCTTCGTACAGAGTTCAATTAGAGCAACCAAGTCTGTTCTGCAATTTTTCTTTGACAAGGGCATTATCCTGTGAGGTGCTGAGTGCCCTGGCCTCTTTAGTCAACAAAGCACTGAAACCTATGTTTAACTTCTGGACTTCAGTGAGATTTAGGCATTTGCAGTGTTGAATAGCGGCCGAAGCCACCAGGAGCTGAGGTTTTCAGTATCACAGAGGATCAGGCCCCTGGCATCAGAGACCTGTATGGGGTGGCAAGCAGCTGTATGCCCCCCCCCCCCCCAATCAGTAGGGGCAGCGAACTCCTCAGGCCATGTGGGGAGTGTGAGCTCCTCTGGCTCCATGGGGGGGAGAGTGAGCTCCTCGGTCTGTAGGGTTGTAGTGGGGGCACTGCTGTCTTTGGTGGAGGGTTGGGGGGGGGTTGATCAGGGCGACCGTCCTGGGCCTGAGCTGCTGTCCCTCCTGCTGCCTTTGGCAGCAAGCCAAAGGCAAAGGGCAGGACGGGAGTGCAGAGCCCAGCTTCTGTGTTGGGCCCCCCCCCCCCAGCACAGGGGGTGTCCAAGAGCCTCTATAGGTTGATTGGCTATAGCCCTGCCTCCCTCCCAGGGGCAGCCCTGAGTGGGGGCATAGAATGTGTCCTTCCAAAAGCTATCCAATTATTATTCCTGGGCACACCCTTGCCTACTGTGTATTTATCAAAAGAGAAGACATAACTTTTTAGTGAACTTAATCCAAGTTGCAAATTGGACTAAAGCAGTCCTCCCAAAGCCATGCTTATTCAAGGGTGTCGTATAAACCTGGCTTTTGCCGTAAAAATGGGATTCTTTGAAGAAGTTTGGTTACATCTCAAAACCAAGCTGGCATATAAAGTAAACTGAAATATTCTATTTTTAGACTGATAGGAGTCGTTGCCTGCTTCCATGTTTCTTTTGGGACACAAATCCCCTTTGAGTAACTGCAATCTGAACCTGGTGATAAGAGGAGGCTATAAATCTATTTTAATTAAAAGTAGAATCACAATCCCTTTAAAGCGAGACAATAAACTATTCTATTGCACTGGGAATAAACTGACCAGATTTCTAGATGGCAAATCTAGGATATTGTGGAGCAGGTGTTGTGGATGCTTATCGGAGATTTGAGAAAATATGTTACACCGATAAGAGAGATTTATCATTGCATTGTATACAAGTAAGCAGTAATATCTCAAGAGGGAATGGATTTACTTGAAATAATTACACACTTTTCCTGTTCTGAAGTGTAAGGGGAAAACCAAGTACCTTCTGCAGTTTGCCATATTTCATCATAAACAACATCTAATTCACAGATTTATTGTCTAATACCTGGTTCAATTATATTAACAGGCTATATAAAAGTCACTTTTAAAATCATCCATGGTTCATAGTCACTTTGCATTACAGGAATGGCTTCATAATCTTTCTCTAGCTAGAATACCCTTGGACTTAAAACCATATGCTAAACAAGAAGTATATGGCCACTGTAAAGGGCAGGTTGCCTGATATTTATATTGAATGAATATTTGTTAACTTCACTTATTGTAGTCGGACATATCTGTGTCTGGGAGAAGGTGGGGGATTCCACTGT
Source organism: Pelusios castaneus (assembly GCA_007922175.1). Lineage (NCBI taxonomy): Eukaryota > Metazoa > Chordata > Testudines > Pelomedusidae > Pelusios > Pelusios castaneus. The sequence goes on from ML685851.1 coordinate 5,042,892, forward strand.
GACATACTTGCTTAATATAGAGGAAACTAGAGCAAATAATTATTTTAATAAAATCTAGACTTCATGTGTGTTTTGAGAGTATTTTCCACCTTTTTCTGCCCATCCTCTGTTTTCAGATGCAGTAATTTCAGGAATGAAAAGCATTTTCATGTTTGGTAACAATTGTGTATTTAATCACACTGTCCTCTCCTGATTGGTCCTTTGGCAGTTAATGGAACCAAGTGTTCGATTGGGCAAGATACAGCAAATATGGGCTTCCCTTTCAGCAGGAGAATCTTCTTTATGATTTCAAACCAGCAGGATTGCTTGTGCTTAAAGTTAAGCACATGCTTAAATGTTTTGCTGGCTCAGGATCCCTGCTTGGAGGGGGAGAGGGGAGATGACAAATCATGGAGAGCCCTGCAAGGTACTAGAGAAGAGAGATAAGGGTCATGGTCAATTCTGAGAAATGAAGAGCTGGGGGGAAGAGGGAGAAGGAGAAATGCTGTAAGAAGGCAGAAGTAAAGAGATGGGGGAGGGAGACGGGAGCGAGCAGACAGATGGGGAGGCAAGAGGCAACAAGAAATGGGTGAGACTCGGATGTGGAGAGGAAAGGAGATAGACACCAGAAAATCCAGGGACAGACTCTGTTCCTATTACTCATACTAAGTAGTGCTTTGGGTTAGTCCTTCTCTGTGTGTAACTACTCACCGTGAGTGTGGGGATGGGACAGAACTTGGCCCTATAAGCAATGGGTGATGGAGAAAGCTAAGAGTACGAAGAAAGGAGATGCTGCTTTGCAAAGAAAGAAAGGGGAATAAACAGGGAAAGAACAATTGAGAGCAAAATGGTGGTAAATGAAGGAGAAAGGGGGGGTTTACAAGGAATGAATACAGGAAAGACAAGGTGTATGATGGGGTGCCCAAAGGTTGGGGTGTATTTGTGCTAGACACTGTACACGCACAGTGAGAAGCTGCAGGCTCCTTGGGGAACAATCTACATAGTTGAGAGAGACAAAATGACTTCCCAAGGCCATGCAGGTGAGTTGCAGAGTCAGCAAATAACTAATTTTTTTTATTGGTTCACTGGGAGTTCAAAAAAAAGGGGGGAAATTCTTTGACCTGAATTGAAACTGAAGAGGTTTGACAAATTGAGACCAACGAAACACTTCATTCTATTCCAAATGTTTTGCTTCCAAGCATTTTTAGAGGGCCAGCATGACCAAAGTTGGGGGTGGATGGATGCCCATCTCCTCTTTTAGAGTAGTGGCAGGGCACTCACCTGGAATGTAGAGATCCAGGTTCAAATCCCTACTCTGCAGCAGATTTGAACAGAGGCCTCCCAAGTGAGTGATCTTCCCAACAAGCTATAAAACCCTTCCTTCCTTTTAGTTCAATGTCTATTGAAGTGCTTTATAAAAAGTGAACCAGCTTCAACAGGAGAGTCTGAGACCCATCTCGGATTAGCCAAAAGCCTCGCGGTTATGGCTGCACTGTATTTTACTTGTTCTTGTTAACTACACTTTTCTTTTCTGGAAAGGTAAAGCTGCAAGGAGCTGACTGGGGGAAGTGAAAGGAAAGGAGTGTTGTTTTGTTACTTTTTGAATAAAAGAAATTCATAGACAGCTCCACAATTAATATTCATCCACTTTAAAAGTGGCCTGCAAAGGGAAAGATATGCCTGCAGTCCCCTCGCCCACCCTGAAAGGATTGTTCTAAATGTTGGGAATACAAAGTCTTGTCATCCCTATTTTTGCTTTGTCTGACAAAGTGGGATTTTCTTCCACGAAAGCTCATGCGATAAATACATCTGTTAGTCTTTAAAAGTGCCATAGGACTTTGTTGTTTATCTTTCAGGAATGCATTCCAGTTTTTCACCAGCAGCAGCAGGGGATGCCATGACCAGTACCTGAGGGGCTGTGGCCCAGTACTGGGTCCCAACCCGTGGTCTGGAAACCAGTGCTCTAGCAACACCAAAGCAATCACAGAATAAATAGGGATGGAAGGGACCTCACAAGGTCATCTAGTCCAACCCCCTGCTAAAAAGCAGGACCACTCCCACTAAATCACCCCAGCCAGGGTTTTGTCTAACCAGGCCTTAAAAATCTCCAAAGATGGAGATTCTACCACCTCCCTAGATAGCCCATTCCAATGCTTCACCACCCTCCTAGTGAGAAAGTTTTTCCTAATATCCAACCTTGACCTCCCCAGCTGTAATTTGAAACCATTGCTCCTTGTTCTGTCCTCTGTTACCATTGAGAACAGCCTACCTCCCTCTTCTTTGGAGCACCCCTTCAAGTAGTTGAAGGTTGCTATCAAATCTCCCCTCAGTCTTCTCTGCTGTAGACTAAAGAAGCTTAGTTCCTTCAGTCTCTCCTCATAAGTCATGTGCCCCAGCCCCCTAATCATTTTTGTTGCCCTCTGCTGGACTCTTTCTAATTTGTCCACATCCTTTCTGTAGTGGGGAGCCCAAAACTGGACACAGTATTCCAGATGCGGCCTGACCAGTGTCGAATAGAGGGGAATTATCACATCCCTCGATCTGCTGGCAATACTCCTACTGATGCAGCCCAATATGCCATTGGCCTTTTTCGCAACAAGGGTACACTGTTGGCTCATATTCATCTTCCCATCCACCATAACCCCCAGGTCCTTCTCTACAGCACTGCTACTTAGCCGGTCGGTCCCCAGCCTTTAGCAGTGCATGGGATTTTTCCGTCCTAAGTGCAGGACTTTGCACTTGTCTTTGTTGAACCTCAGGAGGTTTCTTTCGGCCCAGTGTTCCAATTTGTCCAAGTCTCCCTGGATCCTGTCCCTGCCCTCCAGAGTATCTACCATTCCCCCCAACTTGGTGTCATCCGCAAACTTACTAAGCACGCAGTCTATTCCATCATCAAGATCATTAATGAAGATGTTGAATAGAACCGGCCCCAGAACCGACCCTTGGGGCACTCCACTCGTTACCGGTTGCCAACCAGACATCGAGCCATTGATTCCTACCTGCTGAGCCCGTTGATCTAGCCAGTTTTCGATCCACCTTACGGTCTATTCGTCCAACCCATACTTCTTTAACTTGCTGACGAGAATGCTGTGGGAAACCGTATCAAAAGCCTTGCTAAAGTCAAGGTATACCACGTCAATGGCTCTTCCCGCATCCACAAATCCAGTCATCTCATCATAGAAGGAAATCAGGTTGGTCAGGCACGATTTGCCCTTGGTGAATCCATGTTGACTGTTCCTGATCACTCTATTTTCCTTCAAGTGTTTCAGGATGGATTCTTTGAGAACCTGCTCCATGATTTTCCCAGGGATTGAGGTGATGTTGACCGGTCTGTAGTTCCCCGGATCCTCCTTTTTTCCTTTCTTGAAGAGAGGTACTATATTTGCCTTTTTCCAATCCTCCGGGACCTCCCCCGTTCGCCATGAGTTCTCAAAGATAATGGCCAGTGGCTCTGCAATCACTTCAACCAACTCCCTCAGCACCCTTGGATGCAGTTCATCCAGCCCCATGGACTTGTGCACATCCAATTTCTTTAAGTGTTCCCTAATCTGACTTTCCATCACCAAGACCTGTTGTTTCTAATGTGGTGAGGGTGTGTGGGGAAAGTCAGCAAACACTTTTAAAATAACAAAACACCTGTTTAGGTAAAAAGTGCACAAACATTCTCCTGTTCCAAATCATCTTCAGGTCCAAGAAGTAGTGTTCCTTAAAGGACCATGTCATTGTCTGGTTGCTGTTGAAGAGAAAATAACGCACGAAAGCTTATGTTCACTCCCTCATGCCTTCCTCGGGGCTGGTTCTTTCATTAGTATTTCTTTCTCTCTTGTTCTGAATATTGGGCCTGAGCTAAAGCCTACTGAATGAATAGAAAAATTCCCATTGTCTTCAATGGATTTTGAATCATGTCCATAAGGTGAGAGTAGCTGGATCCCAAATGCTTAAAATAGACTGCTGTGTGAGATTAAAGGAACTGCCCCCCTTTGTATCAGCAAACCAGGTAGGACATGGGGCTGACTGTCCCCACACCTGACCAAAGCCAGATGGGACATCTGAGCTAAAGCATAGCTGCTGGTACCAGCTCCACAAACAGTGATCTATAAGGTACAGAGGAAAAGTTACTGGAAACTTCTACAGCTTTTTTTTTTTTTTTTGAGGTTTCTTCTTTTTCTGCCAGGCCTGCAGGCTTTGTATTTGTCACCTACTGCTTGCCATGAAGGCATTCCTCAAGCAGACCATTTTCTTCAGGTTTTTCTAGCAGTTCACGTTTCAGACTTGTCATAAGTGATTTGGATTTTTCATCCTCCTGCCCAAACAGGTCGGCAAGTTCCAATAAACCTTGTACAAAATACAAAAACCACTGCTCCACAAATCACGGTATCTAGCAAGCAAATGAATTCAATTTTGGAGTCACAAGATAAGGCTATTCCTCTGTCAAATTGTTGAAGTAAAGCATAAAATAGCAGAACTATAGTTGATCAATAGCAATCTTCTTTCCTAGAATAAGATTCACTGTCTCAGTGCTATCGTGCCTTCTTTAATGCAGACTTAATCTCTTCTCCTCACAAGACTGGTGACAGACCAAAGCCTGTTCATTTATTGAAATTGAGCTATATGAAACATAGTTGTATTTGTTCACAGAAATGTGCATGAACATTTTCTCATTTCAGTTCATTTGGGTTCCAAGGCCCTAAAGTCCTACCTTAAGCATTGGTTTTGTGTGAACCTGAGAATTCAAATCAACTGAGCAGAACTTGCTAATGTTGCCAGGAGTCAGCTCAAAGCCTTGAGGGGAAAAATGAAATTTTGAAAGATTTCAACCACACAAATGCAAACCCCTGCTGAGACCAGACTCACTCAAAGTTAACCCTCTTTTCCTGAAAGGTTTGTGAATCTTGGCCAACTTTCTGATTTGTAATGAAGTAAGTGGGTATGAGAGTCTTCTTACAGAAGACTCTCATGCTTCTAAAGAAGTGATCAATACAGAATGTCTGAAGGTGTTGCTACAGGATTGGAAGTAGTTTAACTATGACAATAATAGATGAGAGCGTATCCTAGTGGATAGGACACTGGAGAGAAGATCTGGGTTTTCTTCCTGGCTCTGCCACTGAACTTTTGTGTAACCTTGGGATTTCACTTCCTCATGCCTCTGTTTCCCTCTCCTGTTATGTCTTGTCTCTCTCTAGATCATGGATTTCCATCATCTGGCAGAGCGGGCCAAGTGCTGTTTGTTTGTGGTTGGTGTACCATGGAAGAAAGTTAACCTACACGCTCCCAGCAATGAACTGAATACTCATTGACATCAGGAGATTTGCACAGAGATCTAGGAGGGAATGTGGCCTTTATATAATTGTTTGTTCATTGCTTTATGCTCACAGTCATCACTCTGCCTGTCTGACAAATCTGCTCCCCTTTAGGAACTGCTGTGCTGTCCCTGCCCTTTGTATTTTTCCTTCCCTATTTGCATTTCCCTGTTTCTCTTCTCCTTCCATGCAGCAATTCCCAGTGCCCTTGACTCATGCAATTCCACTCATCCTTTCCACTAAACTTGTCAGGGTTAAATAGTTTAATCTTGATAATCAAAAGGGTGTTAGAATAGTGGGGAGGGGTTTTCATCCCATACTAGTCTAGAAATGGTTAATGAGCCAAGAAGGAGCCAATCAACTGGACAGGCCAAGTGGAGGGGAATTGGGTGTCCTAAGTAGTCTCCTGAATGATTATGGTTCTCAGATGAGAAAAAACAGGCAGGACTAGTGTAAAGTCAGGAAGCTGGAAGCAGAAAGGGGTTGAAGTGAGGGATTCTGTAGACACAATCTGGACGCAGGGCCAGCCCACAACATTTTGGCACCTGACACGGGGAGCTCAAATGACACCCCCAAACACCCTCACTTAGGCCAAAACTCTGAAAGGTCTCAATTCTGTCTTCTTCCTGTTCTTCTACTCTCATGGTACTGCTCTGCTACCTACCCCAATAAAGGAAAACTAACAACTTAAAATGCCTTGTACAAAAATTTTAAGTAACTTTCAAACACCTGAACAGCAAATGTCACTTTTCTTGTCTGCATAGTAAATACTGGCATTTTTATCTGTTTGAATAACCAAAGTGCTGCTTTCCGAGCCTTCTTGGTTGCAAAGATTTGAACTGCTTCCTGAAGGTCCACAGTCTGGGCCAGCTCATGCTTTATTGAGAGAGTTGCAAGGCCGACCAGCCTCTCCTGTGTCAGTGTGGAGTGTAGATGCGTTTTCATTAACTTCAGCTTGGAGAAGCTGCATTCTCCACTGGCAATTGTTACAGGAAGTGTTAGAAGTATGGGCAGAGCAACAAAAGCATTTGGAAAGAGGGAGGTCATCTTATTTGTGCACATATATTCTAGAACAGCCTTTGGAGTTGATCCTGCTGAAATTTATCTTGAAAGGGCTTTCTGTTCATCACCCAAATTACTTGCATCAATATCACGCATGTCATCATGTGTTAACACTGTCTCTAGTGCCCTGCATTGCTGGTGTAGGTCTTCAGGTACAGTGAGGAGTTCTGGAATATACTGCTGTGTTCCATGAGCTGCATGAAACATTCTTCAACTGACTGAATTGCACAATCTAGCACCGGGTTAAAGAATTCAACTTTCAATTGTTGTATGAGGTCTCTTATGGGATTATCCCATGCCTCGTAATCAAAATGTTGTCATCTTCAGTGACTCTTGTATTCTTGAACGGGTGGGAAAATAGTTCCAGTGTGAAGTTCCTCTGCCAACTTCTGTGCACGCTTCAGAATGTTTTGAAACTCCTCATCTGACCAGTAAGACTGTAAGTATGACTTTGCTTTGTCCAGTTGTTCCATTGCTCCAGATATATCAAGGTCAACACCTTGGAGTCTCTTGCTTACAACATTTATTTCAAACAGTGTGTCCTGCCACAACACTAAGTCATTCAGAAATTTGAAGTTATGTATGTTTCTGGTGATTCCATTTCCCTCTGCCACTGTTCTCTCACAAACAGTTCCTGTCATAGCATCATCATCCATAATGGTAACTATGGCATCATCTTCCCAATTTGGTTGTTGACGGGCTTTATTGCCTCCTCTCAACTTTCCTATCATGTGGCACTCAGTGGTTTCAGTGTCAGAGAGGATGTTCCCAGATGTTGCTTCAAAATTTGCCATTGATGAGTTGATGCAGAGAAAAATATATAGATGCTTTGAATTACATTTAAAAAACTCAGCCTCACTAGAAGCTGTTGCTGCATCACTGAACACCAAGTTCAATGAATGAGAACTGCATGGGACAAAAAAAGCTCAAGGGTTTAACTCTTGGATCCGTGTCTGCACTCCTCTGTTCTTTCTCTCATGTTGGCACCATCATTGTAGCCCTGACCTCTCATGTCAGCTATCGCAATGCCTGTATCTTCCAGCTTTTTAAGAAGCACATTTGTCTCACCAACTCCTGTAGTATCATCAATATCAACGAATTCTAGAAAATGCTCTCTGACCGTCACTATTGCAGGGACATTTTCACTAGGTTCTGTTGTTACAAAACACACCATTAAAGTCATTTGTTACATATGGCTGATGTCAGGTGTGCAGTCCAGGAAAAACAGAATAATATCTTACTGACTTCAGATCTGCCACGATCTTCTGTTTTGACTTTTGTTGCCAGTAACTGTATGATCTCATTTTGAATAATTTTCCAAGATGATGGTGTGTGTAGATTTCTTGGGTGGTGACTCTTCTTAGATGCTCCTGGAGTACAGCATCAAAATCAGCCATCAGCTCCACAATTTTAAGGAAGTTTCCATTGTTTGGCACATTCAGCTGATCTGAAGTGCCACACAGTGCTAGGTTTTGGGTAGCAAGGATTGTCACAATGGCAATGTGAACAATTTCAGAACATTTTACCAGTAAAGAGACCCTGATGCAATCTTCTCTTGATGCTGATCATCTAGGGTGGCCTTTAACCTTAGTCTCATCTCAAGCTCTTTCCACCTATAGAGTGCTCTCTGGTGACTTGTTGCCTTCTCATGGCATGCCAGATTTTTCCAGTCCTTTGTTCCTGTAGAGCCCAATGTGGCTGGAACATTAGACTGGAAGAGTTTGCAACAAAAACAGTCTGCAGCATTCTGGGTTTTTGAGTGCACAAACCATGGCCTCTCTACTTTGTCACCATTGGGGATTTCACACCAGTAATGTGTTGGATGGAAACATCTACTTTCATTGTCTTTGGGGAACATGAAGTTTTTCACTTACTGTGGCCCATGCAATACAAAGAAGTCCTTCATGCTATTGCTCAAGTGGGTTCACAGTCCTGGCTCATCTAGACTTAAGGAACTTAACTCAGCAGCAGCTGTTTCTTGCGCCTCCACCACACTCTTCTCTGATCTACACTTTTCTTCAGGAATGTGCATGGTCACATCCATTTGAGATGGAGATATGGATGCTCCAGTAGCTGCCAGGTCACCTGCACTCTGACTAACTGGAAGATCAGGCATCTCCTCACCACTCACATCCTCACTGGGGCCAGAAGGCTCGCTGTGAACATTTGTGTCTATGTATCTCAGGAGAGCTCCTTCCTGCTTAGATAGAAAAGCTTCCTTTGCTTTCTTGCTTTTTCTGAATGCTGACCCTGAGGGGTGTTTTCTTTCACTCATGACTGCTGTTCTGTGCCAGCTATAGTGGCTCTCAACACTCAATTGAAGGGGACAAATAAGCAGGCTGGTAGCAGGGCCTCAGTGAGGGAAGATATCAGCATCTTAAGGGTCTAACTAGCTCCTCCTACTTCAGTTGACTGCGTGTTCTCAAGCAGGTTCAGGGAAGTAGCAGGAAACAGGAAGCTCCCTGAGAAGCTGGTGTTAATCAGCCCAGGCTCCTGGGGGTGCTATAGAGGTACATAAGAGCCTCCTCCTTTCTCTCCCTGCAGCTCTTGCTGCTTTCTGTTATTCCTTCTCTCCTGCTGCCTGGTATGTCTCTTGTGCCCTCCTTCCTCCAGCACAGCAGTCCACCATCTCTGTGCATCTAGAGCAGAGAGAATACACGTGCACCAGCAGCGGACACAATTTTCTACACTCTGGGTTCTAGTGGTGCCCTGCCCACAGTCTGGACCTGAGGCGGCTGCCTCAGTTTGCAGCATGGTAATGCCAGCTCTGTCTGACACTAGAGAAGGAAGAAAGAAAGGAAACTTAATGGAGAGGGTGCAGGGGGAAAAGATCATGGAAAGGGCAGCGAGGCTTAAGATGGTGCAGGGGGTCCCTGAACTGGAGCCCAAAGGGGAGGGTGGGCCCATGTTCCCCTATCAGCCCACAGAGAAATGGCACAGTCTGGGTAGTGAATGGGAAGACTGCCAGTTTGTTGGGAAGGACTTTGATACTCCAGCAAGAGGAAATCACATACAGACCTGGTCAAAAGACCAAGCCCTGAAAAGAGAGCACTCTGAGTTGCAAAGTGAGTGAGATGCAGCAGGAAATGCTAAAGAGCATCAGAATGGGGCACCAGACTTAGAAGGAGATAATCCCAAGAGCAACCAGGCACAGCCCCCTAAATGTGACTGGGACTCTGTGAGAAGCAGACATCAATCTGCTAATTAGGCTATGAGAAAAGTTCATTTCTCTGAGTTTCTCTTTCATGCAAACTGAGGCAGACATTAGTGTATCCGTTACAAATGGGGTATATTTGGAAGGTCATCTCTGTTTCCATTAGGGCTGGAAACTTAACTCTAAAAAAAATGAAAACAGGGTTTCTCCAGATTTTGACTAGGTTATAAATGCCACATAAGAACATTCTGTAGGTTGGATCTGGCTGGTGGGCTGTATGTTTGACACTCTTGATTAAGGCGGTAAATTAATTGTGGCAGAGACTCTCTGTGCCCATCACAATGGGGCCCTGCCCTCAGCTGGGGCCTCTAGACATTGCGCATGGTACAGCTAACAACAAAAGTTTGAGTATAGTAGTGAATTTTGAAAAGGAAAGACTCACTTATGTGTGACCAGTCTTCCCACTTTTCACTGCCTGGTATGTAGTAATTTTAGTTTTAATTTCTTTATCCACATATACAATATGAGCCCAATATTAGACACTGCGGCACATGAGCAGCTTTAAATGAATAGCCCCTTGAACAGAGCCAGATTAAGGGAGCCTGGGGCTGCCCACTTTTGTGGCCCCTCCCCTCTGGCCTGAGGGGGGCCCCCCATGGTCTCCACCCCCTGCTTGGGGCTCTGTTCCCACACTGCAGTGGCGTGTGGGTGGGGCTGGCTAGCACATAGCTACTGTGTTCCAGGGCTGGGAGCAGGGCTGGCTGGAGCAACATGTGGCCTCCAGCAGTGTCCCTCCTGGGCCAGATGTGATGTCATCGGGCCACTGCGCTGGGGCTCCTAGGGGCCTGGCAGAGAAGCCCTGTCAGGTCAGCTTGAGCCGCGGGGCATTGGCTGGCACTGTGCTGGCCTGACAAGGGCTGGATTATTGTAGGGTGGCAGGGCTCCCCTTTAGCCCAGGGCCAGGGGTCTTAATCTGTCTCTGCCTGGGCTCCAATTCAGAAGAGCACTTAAGACTGTTTCTGAATCCTGTGCTGATGAGGAATGAATTTAAGCAGATGCTCTGCTGACTCAGGGTCCTGGTCACCTGCTCCTGCTCTGTGCTGTGAGTGCGCCACTTCTGTAGAGACTCTAGGTAATACCTTTGGTGGACTGTCAGCTCCCCTGTAGAGCGGTAACCCTTAGCTGATGACAGCCATTCCTGTTAATGGGTTTAAATTGCAGTGTAGTAGGTTTAAGTTGGATGTTAAGAAAAACTTCCTGTTTGCCAAGACAGTTAAGCACTGGAACAAATTGCCTAGGGAGGTTGTGGGATCCTTGTCTTCGGAGATTTTTAAGAACAGGTTAGACCAGTGGTCGGCAAACTTTTTAGTCAACTGAGCCAAATATCAACAAAACAGCGATTGAAATTTCTTTTGAGTGCCAAATTTTTTAAACTTAAAATATATAGGAAGGTACATTGTTATTAACTTAATAAGGGTATTCGTAACCATCTCCTTTCACTCCACAAATCAATCAATCTCTCTCTCTCTCTCTCTGGCTGGCATCTCTCTCTCTCTGTCTCTGTCTCTGTCTCTCTCTCTGGCTGGCATCTCTCTCTCTCTGTCTCTCTGTCTCTCTCTCTCTGGCTGGCATCTCTCTCTCTCTGTCTCTCTGGCCGGCGTCACTCTCTCTCTGTCTCTCTGGCTGGCGTCACTCTCTCTCTGTCTCTCTGGCTGGCGTCTCTCTCTCTCTGTCTCTGGCTGGCATCTCTCTCTCTCTGTCTCTCTCTCTCTCTGGCTGGCATCTCTCTCTCTCTGTCTCTCTCTCTGTCTCTCTCTCTCTGGCTGGCATCTCTCTCTCTGTCTCTGTCTCTCTCTCTCTCTCTCGCTGGCTGGCATCTCTCTCTCTGTCTCTCTCTCTCTCTGTCTCTCTCTCTGTCTCTCTCTGTCTCTCTCTCTCTGGCTGGCCTCTCTCTCTCTCGCTGGCTGGCTGGCTGGCTGGCTGGCTCCGGAAAGCCACATCCCAGCCCCGCACCCTGATCCTAGCCGCCTGCTTGGAGGTGGCCCCGGCAACGAGGCACACGGTGGACGCAGCCACCCCCCTGCCCCAGCCGCACGCAGACCCTGCCTGTCCCACCCTGGGGGCGGGGACGGCCAGCCCCCAGGCCGGCTCTGCCGCGGCTTTACCGGGGCCCTCCACCCCTCTCCAGGCGGCAGCCAGTGTCCTCGTCCCCCCCACCCACTCTCCTCGTCCCCCCCCCTCTCCAGGCCTCCCTCCAGCCTCCTTACCTGGCCCCGGCTCGCAGCTGCAGGGACGGCCGGCAGAGCTGCTTCTCTGCCAGGCCGCTCCCACCCTGAGCACGCTCTGTCTGCGCATGCTCAGGGCGGGAGATTTGATTCTCCCCAGCAGCAGTCTGCATTTAAAGGGACCACGGCTCGCACCAGCAAGAGCCAAATTCAAGGGGCTAAAGAGCCGCTTGTGGCTCGCGAGCCACGGTTTGCCGACCACTGGGTTAGACGCACAGTTGTCAGGAATGGTTGTTATTACTTTGTCCTACCTTAAGTTCAGGGAATTGGACCAGATGACCTACTGAGATCCCTTCCAGTCCTACACTTCAATGATACTGTTATCAAGGGAATAAGATACCTAAGGATTTTGAGAACTTTGAAAGAGAAAATGGATTTTCTTTTTCTCATCATTTCACAGTTGCCTGGGGAAGGTGCTGGTATTGGTTTTAATTTAATGATCCTTATTCTGTCTCTGAGGAACAGAATCCTCCCATTAGGACACTTTCAAAAGTGTGATAAAAGAAAAAGCTGGAGTAACGCTATCTGAGATAAAAACCAGAAGCATGCTCTTAGAAGGACATTTCCAGAATGAAAGGTGAGTCACAAAAAAGGTTTAGGAAGTCACTGAGCAAAGGAATTCTGCATCTTTTGAAATGCTGTAGGGAAGTAGACCACTGCATGCAGTCAGAATTTAGAATGAGTGAAACTCTTAGAACTTACTTGATCACAATCAATAGATTATCCTGGAGTTTCATAGAGATAACCCTAATACGATTTTGCCACCATTAGCTTTTGTGATCTAATGGGCCTTTGTCACTTGTAATGTCTATCACTATTTGATTTGAAAGACTCAACTGAAAGGGTGCGTTCAAATGGTTGACATAAAAGGCTCATAATAGTGTGCACTCTTTCTACTAATTATAAATTATTTTATTTCCTCATTAGAGACTATATGTCTAACGTGGATATAAATTGCATTTGGAAATCAGCTACTTCATACTCGATATTTTTTACAGTCAAAACTGAGCCAGTTGCCTCCATTCGTTACAACTCCTTCCAACTATCTATAATGATCTTCAGCGTCTGTGTTATCAAAATATTTTTGTTTTTTAATACTAGTGCCTGGCTCAGTTTATGGAGAGTTAGTTTCAGAATCAATGAAGTAAACCTACCCAGCAAGTTTTTGAGCAATAATTTGTACATGGTTCCAAAAGTCATAAATTGGTGGATCGTTGAAAAACAAGTATAGCAGAGGGCCAAGAAGCTTGTTTATAAAACTAGTAGAAATGTGATGAGAATAGCCAGTCTAAACTTATTTCAGGGAAGTTTGCTTTAAAAAAAAAATGGTGTGAGTTATGGTTGATGGCTTGAATGATTTCAATGTAATTGCGAGACTATTTTTCTTTCTTAATAATTTATCAATTTCAGTGGTAATTCTATTTTGGAAATGTTCTCTTTAGTTGAGCTCAGCTGTTGGAATGCTGTGACTTAAAACATGTTTTCTAAGTTGAAGCAGTGAATTTGGGTTATTTATGTCTTTACAAATCAGCTTGCCCCAAATAAAAAAGATTGAGGGTCTTTTTTTTGCAATTCCTGAGCTGAATCCCATCCTAGACTTCAAAGGTCAGATTGTGTTTGGCCATTACATGGTTGAGTAATAGTAGGAGAGGGTGTGAGAAGCCTCTTTACTCATAACACAGATTACGTAAGGACAGAATTGAAGCCCCTGAGCTTTGGGGAACACAGGGATTGTTTCCTCCCTAGTCTTCTGGGAACCAGAAGGTGGAAAGCAAGTAGCATCATAATTTTCTCTCTTCCCTCATCAGCTGACAGAGCTAAGAAACTGTACAGGGGACAATAATGTGCACTTCACACAAAGAAACCTCTGGTGAGACCCTGCTTCTGTAGGCTGAGGAGTTCTATAATGCAGAATGCTCCCATAAGGAGGAGCAGCTCTGAATCAATCCTTACTATGAGCTGTGCCCAAATTCATAAATGAACTACAAGGACTTCATATACTTCTAATTAGTGAGAGCTCATCTAGAGGGAGGCTGACTCTTACAAGGTGTGGAGCACTTGATTTTAGTGGGTGTTGAAGATGCTCAATGGCTTTTGCTCATCTTTCTCTGAAGTCAGATTTTTTTTCTACAACAGAAAGCAGCAGAACCAAAGTGTCAGAACATTCAAAAGAGATCCCACTGGGAATAGGCAGCCGATCCCACTGGGAATAGGCAGCCGATCCCACTGGGAATAGGCAGCCGAAACTGCAAAGTATGGAGGTGTTGTAAAGAACAATTAGCCACTGAGACTGAAACCATCTTTTTATCTTTTACTGTGGCAAATTCTTGCGTAATTCAGTGGCTCGGGTGTTCCCAGGTGATATATTTAAGTCAACCTAACCCCTGGTGTAGACAGCACTAAGTTGATGGAAGACTTTTTCCATTGCCTTAGCTACTAGCTCTTGGGCAGGCGGATTGGAGAATCCTTCACATCTGCATAGGTAGTGTTTACACTGAAGTGCTACAGCTGTGCTGCTGTAGTGTTTCAAGTGTAGACAAGTCCTCGGGTATCAACCTCTCTGCAGATCTTTTTCTTACTCTGACATACTGTGAGGTATAATTAATTGTATGTAATGTACTCTGTGATGTGCTCTTTATCTTTCTAGCTACTTGATTAGTTTTGTACCATGCTGATGAAAGAAAGGTGTGTGTGAAAAGTACTACTTTATGTATATAAAGAGATGGCTGGAAAAAAGCTTAACATAATTACCCTTATCAATGGATTTTCTTGAGAACACTTCTGTGGATCTCCGTTTGAAGATGGTAATGATTAGAAATCATTCCATTGCATGATTTTCTTCTGGACACAAATATTTCACTGACATACATTTTTTTATATTAAAAAAAACCCCATTTAAACCAAATCCATTGCAGCTGAGGAAAAACATTGTCCCACGTCCTTCTGGCATGTAAAGGAAAGCACTGCTGCAGGACTGTGGAGTCTTGTTTACTCAGCTAATGTTCTTTGCCTTTTTTCTTCCTTCCACCTGTCCTGGATGAAGAATGAGCAGGATGTGCCATTTCAAGATGCCTGGCATGAAGAACTTTATGAAATAACTTACACAGCCATAATTAATCAGAAAAACAACAGTAAGTTGTTAGTAAGTAACATGGCTACCCCTTTGGAACATAATTAATCAGGATGATTATGATGCCCCACAAGACCTTTTTACTCTCCCAGTTAAATAACCATCTCTTCTATGAAAGAAAACTCTTATTGTGTCTGGATTTTTTTTTTTAAAAGGTGGATGATATGGTCAATGCTAACCTTTAGTTATGCTAAACAAAGACGAATGGCATCCAGCATGTGCTGTAACTGATCACTGTTGGGGTTAGCAAGGAATCTGGCCAGCATACATCATTGCACAAGATCAAGATCTTAAAAATATAAGTGCCTAAAGTCACGCTGCTGGATAAGTAATCTTGCTTGCATCTGACAAAGTGAGTTCCAGCTCACGAAAGCTTATGCCCCCAGATTTTTTTTTAATTACTTTCTAAGGTGCCACGGGACTCCTTGTCACTTGTTTTCAAAGGAGCTGAGCACCTAACAGCTCCTGCAGAAATAAATGGAGGTAGGAAGATTTGCACGAGTGGAGGGTCTGACCCTGAGTTCCTGTCAGCTCTGCAGGGTCATCAAAGATCCCATGAATGGCAGGAACTTGTCCTAGTGTCTGTAGCCAAAATCTCCCATTACCCACATTATTGCACTATGCGGTGCTGAATGCCACTTCCTGGCTGTGTTCTGTCTCGGCCACAGATAAATGAAATCATGGTGCATGTAGTTAGTGTGTGTTGTAAGCTCCTTGAGACAGGGATTGTCTTTTTATGCTTATACAGCACCTAGCACTGAGGAATCCAGGTCTAGGTTGGGCAATTTTTATTATTGTAGCTCAGTTACAGTGAATTGGACTAGCTGGTCTAGCTTGAGTATGTCTATATGAGCTAGGAATCACACACCTAGCTAAGGGGTAGACATAGCCTTAACATGTGGAGCATGCTTACACCTTATTATTATGTGTAGACTATTTCCTGCATCAGTTAGCAAACACTAAACTCTGAAAAGTAGAGGAATAGGTCCAGATTCTTCGAAAGGGACACTTGAGTAATGAAAACTTTGGTTCTCTCTAGGCATAGAGCATATACCTGGTCTGAATTATGAGATCAAATAAAACTAATATCTTCTTCCCATTCCTCACAAAATGTAAAGGGGAGGGATTCTCTTAATTTTCCTGCTTGTTTAGGCTCAAAATCATCTTAAAAATAATCTAAGCACATTTGTTTTTGCGACCCATGAAGATAAAATAAGATGTCTAGACATAAAAAGTTTCTTTGAATATTTCTTAATTGGCTTCATTTTCCAAGCTTATCGTTTTCTAAATGCTATATTTCTTCACTCAAGGATGTGGTTTTTTTCCTGGGCTGAGGCTTTTAACATGGATACAGTCACACTAGATTAGGAAAATTTGTTTTCATGAGAACATGATCTTATTATGGGTGGGACACTTACATTCTTGGCTTAGCAGCATAGTAGCAGCTCCCTTGCTTTTTGAATTCCTCTGGCAGGCTGGCAATGCAGTTTAGAGCTGTAATTCAGGGTTGCTGCTTATTATGAGTCTAAGGGGAGAATGACAGTAAGTCCAAGAGTTTCTTGCAAGTAAATGTGGTGTTCATTCATTGGATTTTGGGTCTGAAGTGAGCATTTTACTACAAATTCAGAAAGTTTCACGTGTGGGGGGGGGGGGGGGGGTAGGGGGGGATAGCCATGTTAAATGTTTTCAAAGTAATATTAAAAGCTATACTCTTGGAATATACATTTTGAAAAGCTAATTTATATCTTGGTGTTTATACTCCATTGATGTCATAGACATGGGAATGGAGATCATGCTTATATGTAGTTCCTTAAATCCTGTGTTTTGAACCAATGAATATCAAAAGAAATAGTAGTATAAGAGATTAAAACACACTAGGTCAAATCTATCTCCAGTCTAAAGCTGTTTATTTGAATGGAATTGCATACAGGTAAATTTGGTCTGTATCCTGTGTCCAGCAAGTCGCCATCAGACCTATGGAACTCAGTTTACCTCCAATTATCTCAGATCTAAATGAAAAATAAGGCCATAGTTTCATCTCAGTTATTGTGTGGCTGTGGGTGGGATTTCCAAATTTACTCAGCATTGGCTGAACTGTCTATATTGTGCCTGATGGTTGGAGAATTAGGCAAATATTATCCACTTCAGAAAAGCCCAGTCTGTGTTTGAGATTGGTTAAGATGAAAAGAACTGGGAATGAAGCTGGCTGGAGCTGTTTTCAGAACACAAAATTTTGTGAGGAAAAAATGGAAATTAAATATTTTGAACCATTTTGTTGCAGCCTGAGGGTCTCCCCTTCACCCCACCATTTGTAGGCCAGCTCTCATTAGCATAAATGTAAAGAGGAAGACTAAGAACAGGAAGCAAAAATAACATGTTTAAAAACAAAGCTTCCCCCATGAGAAAATGCACTGAGAAGTGTGACAAGGGGCAGGAGAACTCGAGATGTTCCCAAAAATAGATAGAAGTGTCCCCTTCTTTTGCTCTTGGCTGGCCTAGGAACTGATCTTACATTTGCTGCACTCAGAGGAGATCTAGGGAAAGATAATCTCGCCCTAGGCCTTATTACTTTTTCCAGCTAATCTCCACAAGGAAAGGGGAAAGACAATGGACCAGATTCTTCATGGCTCTGCACCTTCTGCAGTCATTGTATAATGGTGCAAAGTGAATGTAGATTGTTACCCATTGAATTAACTAGCATTTTACACCCACTTTGCACTGATATAAAATGACTGTCTGGCCCAACATGTCTCCCTAATTCTTCCCAAGCCCCCTCCATGGATCCTGGGGCGATCCCCCCACTCTAGGAAGAGAGGAAAGGTGTTGCATGTGAATCGGTGCCTCTTTTATATGAGGCAAACAGGACCCATGCATGGAGCACTTTACCCTCCCTTGACTCTCACAGGGCTGATCTGGGCCCCTGTATGTTGTTGTGAAACATAAGAGCTAGCTCTGTATTCAGTATATTTTCCACTAAAGATGGCATTTGAAATGCAATAGAGCCTGAGTTGAAGTCTTTGAGAATGTATCTTAGAAGGAAAGCACTTTAAAGGTCAGGCAGAACTGATTCTGGGAATAAAATAAACACTAAGTGAAAACAGATAAGCTTTTAAAATGCAATCTGGAATGCATGGTCTAAGTACCATCCAGACTCATCTATCAGTTCAGGCAGGAAGTAAGCTGGATGTACATGGAAGACTGAACCATTGGTGAATGAATGAGACTACCAGTGGTGTAGTGTGACTCATAGACTCAAAGGTCAGAAGGGACCAGTATGATCAAGGCTGACCTCCTGAACAATGCAGGCCACAAAACCTCACCTACCCACTCCTGCAATAAGCCTCAGTCTATCCTATGACTGAGTTATTAAAGTCCACAAATCATGGTTTAAAGACTTTAAGATACAGAGAATCCACCAGCAAGAGAGCCATTCCAAGTGCTACAGAGGAAGGCAAAAAACACCCCAGAGCCCTAGCCAATCTGCCCAGGGGGAAAATTCCTTCCCAACCCCAAAACTTTTGTTGCAGTCATGAAAATTCAGAAATGCTAGTCACTAGCCATACAAATTCAATGAAAGTAACATTTTCTGTTCAATCTCCAATTCTAGAGGCTTCCTGAAAGGCTGTTTGTCCTAGGACTAGAAATAGTAAAGGCATCAGGTGAGACTTCCCTCACAAATACAATAAGCCTAAAATGGGAGAAGGAATATGAGGGGAACAGGAACACTGTGGGAGAAGCGTGAAGTTTGTTTTAATAAAGTAAGGAAATCCAACCCCCCCCCGCACTTTGTATTCCATTTTGTCTCTGATCACATGGTGTAGTTCAGCCAGGGACATGGGATTATGTAGTTGACAGAGGAGAAGGTTTACCAAGGTTTGGTGAATGCTGAATGACTTCATGAAAGCTGGGACAGCTGAACCAGTATGTTGAGGGAGATGCTTATCAGCTATTGCTTGGACTTTGCAACTGGAAGAGGGAAGGGAGGAAGTGGGATTTCCATCTCCAAGCTATATCCACCTGCGTGTAAGGCCACATGCTGTGTGTCCATTTCACATAGATAATTTTAATGTTTACTGGAGCCCCAAAAGCCCTTTCATTAGCCCCTGACCCTGAAAAAATCAGTCCCAATAGGCATATATTACAGTGAACTGCTGCATATACCATATGTACAGGATTTCTAGTCTCCTAATTCCTTGTCCCAAACTGGGTTGGCTACTGTCTCTGTTGCCTTCTATAGATCTCAGGACTCCCTGGGTATTAGACATTAGAATTATCTTAGACGTTTCCCACTCCAGCTCTTCATCGTTGATGTACCTGGACTATGGAGCAAACATTCTCCTCCACCCATTCCTCATCCCTTGACATTTCAATACAAAGAGCATCTATGCCACCTAGTAACACATCAGGCTGCATTAAGGGTCAAGTTCAGATGTTCCCAAAATAGGGACGTTTTCCTTTCTGCTCAGGATTGGCTATTATTATAATGGGCCTTATTGTGTTGCACTAAGGCCCTTAATATTTTTCCAGGATTGCTCGCTAGACTGAATGTCCAGTTGCTCAGACATTTGATTATAAACAAGTGTTGCTCTAGCAGAGTGCAACTATGACTCCATTTCCTGCTTGCCCCAGACAGACACCAGTAATTGCGCTCTGCCTGGCCTGTTGCCAGCATGTAATCATTTTCTTCTGAGATACATGTGCTGCTAAAAGGGTTGACCTCAGGTCAATGCTATTGAAAAAGTTGAGGCTAGCAAATTGCTTACAAATGACTTCTGGGTTATGTATAGTACTTTTTATATAGGGAAGTGGCTTGAGCAGAAAGCACATGAAACAAATAACATGAGTGGTGATTAGTGGTCCCTGATAGGCTGGAGAAGGGCTATTTGTGCCTCCGAGATTGTTAAGCTAGTACTTCAGTCCACACTGGCACTACATCAGTGGAAGGTCACATGATGGTGAACTTTGTTTGGAAGCAAGGCCAAACCAAATGGTTGAGTGGGTGCCTGTTCACTGTTAGGAAAATTTGAGGGAGGCATGTGGACATGGGGTGTATGCCAGGCATCTCAGGGGAATGAAATGGTGGTTAGCACATTGTAGTTCTCTAGCGTAGACAAGGTCTTGGAGCAGTAGTTCTCAGCTGTTACCACTGTTGGCTGCATATGTAGGCCACATCCTCGAAATATATATACTACCTGTATAGCCCTGAGGATGCCATATGGGCAGCAGCTGTATATTGATTGGGCAACAAGCAGACCATGGTCTGTGAGTTGAGAACTACTACCTTAGAGTCTTAAAGATGCCTTTCTGTATGGAGATTGGAAGAGGCTGAGATCAGGATATGAAGGTGAAGTGGTCTCTGCTCTCTCTCATTTTACTTGTTCTACATCTCTGACTTGGTGTTCCACTGGCCCTTAATTCCAAGACGTCTAATGGAATATTCTGGGGTTGTGGAGTTTCTTGGGGTGTCTGTCAAATAAATCTCATATTCAGAACACACTGGACTGTTGAGCTGTAAATAATACACACTCAAAATACTTGAATAGAATTAAGATCAAACTTATTCTTCAAGCAAAGGAGTTAATCTTTCTTACTTTTATCAAAATTCGCAAGCGCATTTTGATTTCTGTAGGCATATTTTGTTTCTGCTTAAATCTTCATTAATCTGTATGGTAATTTTTTATTTATACTTCAATACTTTGCCGTTCATCTGAAAATATCAGATCATTTAAATTAAACTCAGAGCACTTCTGTCAAGTAGGTAAATATTATCCTAAAGTCACACAGAGGTCTGTGGTGGAACAGAATTGGGAGTCCTGATTCCACTTCCTTTTCTCTAGGGGCACTCTCTGCCTTTAGAAGATAGGCTGCACCTATTGCATTATCTCTCCTAAAAACTCCATGCAAGCATGGCTCTGCATGCACAACTGTGTCCCTACTCATGAGAGGCCACAATGTGATCTGACTTTGTGGAGCAGCTGCTGTCAATACATAAATTTGTGGGAAGCAGCTGGAGATTTCGAACAGCTCTTCTTCACATTGGAATCCTGAATAAAACTGAGTGCTGCATGCTGCTGCTGGGAACTGACTATAGTTTCTGTGGTTTGGGGTAACCCCACATGGTCCAAAACCACGTGTCAGACCCATCCTGTCCCCAAAATCCTGACATTTAAAAAAATAATTTGGGGGTTCATTTTACTTGCCCAATGATTTTTGAATTGTTAGGCTTCCTGGTTCTATGTCTTTCACTTCAGGAACAAGAGCTAGAAACATCTTTTTATTTTTAAATTAAAGTTGAGATTCTCACAATCACATGACTCCAGGAGCTAGGGCTTTTGGAAAAAACACTGGACTGCGATTGGCAATTAAAGTCATGGGAGTTGGTAACATCTGAGAACAACACACCAACTACCAGAATCAGTGCTGCAAATGAGGCATTCTGCTAACAGATGGAAGAAACAGAAGCCCAGAAGAGAGGAAGGAGCCATGTATACAGCTACTACTTCCATTGATCTCAGAAAATATTTTTCTTAGTGGTCCCCAGGCTCTGCAAGGTTGGTGGGGGGCTCCTCACTCTCCATAAACACTGCAGAGACACAGTTCTCATGCTAGAGAGGATGCTTGACTGGAAACTCCATGATTACTCTTTTATGTCCAATATATTTATTATATTTGCATGACACAATTACCCCTCAAAGTACTGAATAAGCTGCTTGAACTGCTGTCTCATTAAGCTAAATTTTCATAACGCAGAAACTGAATTAAAGTGAATACTCATCTAGTAGTTATAATAAAGTTAGCATTTAAAATGGGTGTTTCCTAAAATGTTAACACGCATTTTGATGACAGTCTCTAAAAACAACTTCATTCTGCAGCCACGGAACTGTTTGCATTGCCATGGAAACAAAGCTGAAGACTGCACATGCTGAAAAAAACCCAACAAGTTATCGGGTGACTGTGGAAAAGATGCTCGAGGGGAGACACCTTTCAGTGTGTGCATGAAACGGACATGATGTGACATTGACTTCTCAGAGTAGAGTTGTTTTTTTGTTTTTTTTTAATTTAACTTTTCACTGATGGAAGGGCCACTTTTGATACATACAAGGTTGACACTAAAAGTGATCAACATAAATGTATAGAAGTGCAGAGACGTCTGTGACTACAGACTAACACTTCTACTCACTGGTTTAGAAAAAATTAAAAATCAGACCATAGCAAGCCTCCTTTTAATGAGAGAGGAATCACTAGATTAGACTATGAAACCTATAATTTTTCTTTCCATGAATCTAGTTATTCATGAAAGAGTAACAAACCCAGCCTTTAATGTGTGATGTTCAAATCAAACATACTTTCTAATTTGACTAAACTGAAACATCAAATGTCAAATGACTAAAATGCTTTCTAACCATAGTTTCTCTAGCAGCTTGATAGGTATGTAAGGCATGCAGATCATTTCCTGCAAGGCTGAGAAACAGGGATAGGTCTGAGATAATAGTGCTAGTGTGCTTGAAAAGGAACAAGGTTGTTAATGTTGGAATTGATTGCATTTTTTTTCTCTTGGCTTCCTTTAAACCATCCCAGGTAGTTCCTGTGGTCTGACTCTCTTTTAGCGCTGAATGACAGAGGGATCAGTAGGAGACAGGATAGGAATTTCCAGAGCGTGACAATCATCAGTAAGGAACACTAAGTCCTGGGGAAATAAGAAAAAGTATAAGTGTTATAAATGGACAGTACAGAGGCAGAAGGTAGTGGAAAATATCAAGACGCTTATTGCCTGATCCAACTCCATTGAAATGAATGGCAGTTGTATCTGGCTGGAAGCAGATGTCATAGTAACAATGTACATTCATTGACATACCCGCCGGCAGAAGGAGATCATAATGGTGTACAGGCTTCGGACCTTTTCCTTTAGAGCACTCACTTGGGGCACTCTCTGGCAGGTGGGGTACGCCACAAAGTTACGGAGTTTTGCCAACACACAATGATTCTGCAAGGCATGGAAAAAGGGATTTGTAAAACTGTTCAGCTGCAGTATTGGGGGCTTACACTACCAATTGGCCACTCTCAAATACTCCCCTTGATGAGAAGTCACAACTCCCAGTTCCGTGTGTCTGTTTTTTAAATAATGCAAACAACAATCGTTATTTGATAAGTGTTGTCTGCTCCATCTTTGTGTTTTGTTAACAGCATAGCCCCCCACCGTCTTGGCTCTCATAGTTTGCTACCATCACCGGTTTCTTTTTATAGCTCTACTAGAGGACAAATGCCAACATAACCCTCTGGGGACAGTGGAATTATATACAGGAGAATTTAGTCTATTCTTTCTATGGGAGCACCCCAGTTTGTTACAGTATATAGTAACCAAGAGCTCTCGGTTATAAATTGCCTTCCTTCTGCTGCACAATGATGTAAAGATCAGATGGAACTTTTTCATGGTACTTAACTTTTGTACAGCATTTTGAAAATGCAAGCTAATTTCAACATGTTCCTGTAAAGCAGAGGATTATATATTACTATCCCCATTTTTAAGTCAGGAAGATAGATTTACTGAAATTAAATTATTTGTGCTTTGCCCTGATGTATCAGTGGCAAAGTCGGGAGTAGACTCAAAGAATTCCTGGGTCTCAGCCCTTTGCTGACTTCATTAGTTTATGCTGCCTCCAATAATACTTCTTAGGTTTTCTTTTTCCCAGTTGCTTGTCAAGAAAGAATAACACATTCTGCTGCTCAGCACTGGAATTTAAGGTGCTTGCAGAAAAGAATATCACACACGCATCCTTTGTGGGGAATGGACGTGCATTTATCATTATCGCTGCCCTTCTTTTGTGTCCTCTGGAAAATTTTCAGAGAGCTCAAGAAGTGACTGATTAAAAGGAGAAACTCAGCAATGCACTCCTCCACTTGAATGTATTAAAATAGCAATTTGTATGAGCTAGACATGCCACAACTGGATAGAATACGAAATGGTCTTGATTCTGCTTTGACCTCTTCACTATTCTCAGGCGTTCCCATGCATAAATTACTTGCTGGTAAAGTGCCATTACAATAAGTTGATAATATACAAATGTTAATCACGTACAAAATTTTAAATTAGAAAAGCTTCAGAGAAACATCTCAGGTTTTTAAAAAATGAGATACCACTGTGCTGTTTTTCACTGTTTCGCTCTAACTAATTTTTCAAAAAGTGGCTTCAATCCATACTTCTAAAGGATGTCTTTACTTGCACTTTTTTTCCTTAGCTGCTTTTAATTCATGGCTGTAAAGAAAGAATAGTGTAAACTTACATGTATATCCAAGTAGAGCATGGGCAGCATCTCCACACATGGGTCCTGTGGTAAAGAATAGAGACCATAGCATTTTTATATCCTAGAGGGATTTTTTTCAAAAGTAATAATCTAAGGTATCTTTTCTTAAGTAGTGTTTTATATCAACTCACCAGAGCTTCAGTGTTCTTTAAATTCTTAAGTGATGCCATGATTTCTTTGCTCAAAGACAATATCCTTGAGTAGCAAGTTGGAGGAGCTGAAGTAGCCACCAGCAAAACACAGAGCAGAACAACCAAACTCAGCAGCGTCTTCATTGCGGAGAGTATGTCAATAAATGTCAATGATTCCCCAATGACTGCTAGGTTTCAGTGGCGTCTAAGTTTGACAAATCGACTTCCACCTTAAATAGGCTCCTGCATCAATGAAAAAAGTTTGGGGTTGGTCCAAACAGCAGCTCCCTGCTGTTTTAAATTTCCTGCAGACCTGCGAGCCAAGTTACCAGCACTTTCCTGCCCTGGAGCAGGGAAAGGAGGGAATGAGGATAAGCAAACAAACACAACTGGTACACTTTATCCCCTAGAGAAAGCAACCCAGTAACTATCTTCTAAAGGATAAGAAACATGTGCTATAAGCAACACAAGATTATTGTGGTGTTGTGGGCTCTGCTCCTGCAACCACTTTCTTCCCATTAGGCACACAAGTAGTCTCATTGTGTGGCTGCTCATGGGCATAAAGAGAAACAGGTTTATAAGTCTCGGGCCTCGCAAGATGGGGGCAAAATATGGTTATATTTAGTTGAACTAGAACCCCCCCTCCCATATTCTTTGCTGGTTTTGGAGAAGTTACGGAATCAGGGAGTGTGTGGATTTTGTTTTGGTTTAGCTGGTTATTTTTGCAGTCACAGTTTCTATTGTCTTATCTATATAGTCAGCACTTTGAAATTAAAAGACGAATATATGTTTCATAGTAAACTTCCCAACACTGAAGAAAATTCCTATTCACCTTCTTATGAGGGTAAATGGATAGGGTAGGACCATACTGACAAGCAGAGCGGGGCCCAGATAAACTCATCGTTATGGACAGGAACTATCTACAGAATACGTAAATTAAACTTTCTACTACTCTGTGAGGCTGAACCTGTGATTATCTATGTTCCCTCTAAGCTGTGCAGGTTCACGGCCGTTGCACACCCCGCACCTATAACAGACTCCCACGCAGCCCGATCCCTGGGGCTCCTCTTCTCCCCAGCCTGACCCCACAGCTCTTCTCCCCAGCGCTAGCCCCACGTCTCTTCTCTCCCCAGCCTGACCTTCCCCGTGGCTCTCCCCCTCTCCCCAGCCCGACCTTCCCTGCATTTTAAAATTTTAAGTTTATCCCCATTCATAGCACAAAAGACATTCATGACCACATGGCAAAATGCAGGCAACAAAAACGGTGAGGTGTAGATGACGGTAGAGGCTAGATAGGCAGCAAGTGTCATTGTCTCAGATTTGTTTAGTAAATTAATTCAGTTTAACCTTTTTATTCAAGTTCCAACGAAAAGACAACATCTGTACATTTCTTTTGAATTGAGGTACTTAGGCATGCGGATGCTTCTGGCACCAAAAAACTGTTGCCCATGTGGCACCATGCCTCACAAATTGCCACTCAACGAGCACCAGAACTTGCTCAGCTGCATCATCAGCTTAGAAGGAACACTGGTGGTTACCCTGTCTGGGGCGGCTTGTTTCTGCTCTACCAGTAAGTGTCACAGGAAACCGAAGACTGCCTCTAGAGCAGGGGTCGGCAACCTGTGCCAGCTCCGCCCACCGCACCCTCAGCAGGTGCTGGGGGCGGAGCCAAAAGGGGGCAGGACCAGACCAGGTGCCCTGCCAGTCAGGGCCTGTGCCGGCATCAGCCAGCGGGTGGCCTCTGGTTCCCGGGCCCGGATCCCGTCCGCAGGGGCGGCGCAGAGCTGATGGCCCCTGCTGGCCCCGCTCCTTTGCTGGACGGCAGGAGGGGAGCGGAGCAGAGAGGGTCATGTCACCCCGGCCTGCCCAGAGCCGCACCGCTGCCGTCACGGCAGAGCTGGCCCCGGCCATGGCCGGCAAGGGGGCGAGTCGGGTCGGCCCACCCACAGGCGCCATTGACGGTGGGAGCTGGGGTCAGGAACTGGAGGGCCCGCCTCAAACCTGGCTCTCTTATAATTTAGGCTTGTGCCCAACCACTAAGCTATTCCAGGGGAAAGGGAGGCAGGTTTGTTTTATGCATATGTGGATATGGGAATCAAACCCAGATCTCCAGTCTTAATCAATGCTTTAAGCACTTCTCAATGGTCCTGTATTACAGCTTCAATTTTTACAGTGAACCAAAAATCTCTATATTTCCCAGGTCTTTTTCTTTTGCATTTTGTTTTTCCTTAACTTAGAAATGGAAGCCAGATCTCTAAGAAATCACTCTCCTTGCCTCAGGTGCTTGATTTTTAAAAGCTCATGGATCTTTTCCATAAATATCTATTTTGATTATCATAATACTTGCTAGTAACATGTTATACTTAATAACAGCATTTATACTGAACTTTACATGTTCAAAGCATTTTACTGCTTTGATTGCCAATCAGCTGCAGCGTGGTACAGACTCATACAAGAGAAAGAAAGAAAACAATCATGTTGTGAGTTGACAATGAATGGAGCTGAGCTAACAACTCAACATATTTTCCATGAAATGTTTACTCAGAGAAAACATGAAGTTTATGCTACCTGTGTCTCTGCCCCTTGTGATTCACTTTCTGTGAATATGCCAGTGGATGAGTTAATTGGCAGAAGTGTTCAGGGAAATAAGATTTCAGATAAATAATATAGAACATATTGCAAAGCTTTAAGCTCCTAACTGTGACCCTCAGACTTGATTCTTAGTTACTCATCTAACCAGAGATCAGAAAATAGTGTGTGACTAAAGTATCTGATGATAGACTCATAGAAGATTAGGATTGGAAGGGACCTCAGGAGGTCATCTAGTCCAATCCCCTGCTCAAAGCAGAACCATCCTGTACTGGGGTCTCTAAGCCCCATTTAGGACTTAGGAATGGGAGGGAAGCTTTCTCTACATGCAAACAAACAGACTGGTCATGCCTCCCCCACAGCTGCAAAAGCTGCCAGTCCTAGAAGCAGACAGCCATAGCTGAACCTTGTGAAGGAGGCAAAATCCTAAATAAACGAGGAAGAGCAACAAGGAAGGGGAGGCAGAGAAGGCTAAGATTGCGGAGCAGTGACAGCCCTGTGTTAGGCAGCTTCCTCAAAGCTTTTGACAAGGCAGCATTACTCTAATGAACCCAGAGGCTGCCCCTGAGCAGCCATACTCTGTCACCACCGCACATCCAGCAGCAGATAAAGGGTGGAACATTGGCTGTTGTCCTCTCTTTTCTGTCCCAGATGATGTCCATTGCTTTCACCCCCTCCAGAGTCGCACCCTGGCTAGCAAGGCTGGCCATTTAAAACTCTTGGTATCCAACGCTTGCACTGAATTAGATGTGAGCGTTCCCCAGACCTAGAAAGATGTGCAGATAATACTTAATAAACAAGGAGTCCTGTGGCACTTTTAAAAACTAACACATTTATTCCATGCCCATGAAAGTTTATGTGATAAATAAGTTTGTTAGTCTTTAAAGGTGCCACAGGACTCATGCCCCACTGTTGCATTCTTGCTCAGGCACACGGAGAAGAGCACTGCCCCTACCTTCTGCAGGAGGAGAATCCAAAGCTTGGATCCACCAGCTTTCTTTCCACACATCCTGCTGATTACTCTCAGCAGAAGCTAGAGACCTCTGAAAATGGGTATTCAACACTGACATGTTCCCCATATGCTCACTAGCAGAGCTGACCTGCCACAGGAAGGGGTGAAACTGACTTGCACCCATAAAGAGAGAGCAGTTCCTCATCCTTCAGCACTCCTCCTGGGGTGACACATGGCTGCACTGCCTCATGCTCAGGACTGGAAGCAAAGGTTGGATCTAGCCCTCAGTGAATACTTTCAAATAATTATACATTTCAGAAAATCTCCCAATGGCTTATGGACATTGTGTGTATGGAGAAAGAAGCTAGATTGGTCAAATAAATACTTCACTGGGAATTATTTGCTCAGCTCTAGCATTCATCACTAGCAGTAAAGTTTCTTTTCCACTCTGCTTTCTGGTGAAGCTAATGTGGTGAAAGACACCTGATGCATTGAGTCTCGTGGCAGATGTGACAGTTAAAAAATGAGCTACACTCAGTGCTATTGAATAGAAGCTGGTTTTAAGAAAACCTCTATGTTGCTGAAAGAGGATTTCAGGTTTAATTTTCTTACCTACAGCATATCATCTTTGGGCCAGCTCACAGAGAGGTGATCCAAACCCAAGTGAGTGGCTCAGAATGTCTGCCAAAGTCACCGGTACATTGACACTTCTCAGCATGCAAGCTAAGCGCCTCAATTAAGAAAATAACAGAGAATTATTTTTCAGATGCATTAGAGTCTATTAGCTGATTTGAGAAGTCCCTAAAAGATCTAATATGAACATCTTATGTTCAACTTACACCCCTGATATGGGCAAACAAATATTCCCTTTATTTAAGGTGACCAATGAACTTCTTTAGAGACATGCTATCAGCCCTAGACTTTGAGAATGGACTGTGGACACTTTCACTTCCAGAGCACCTGGTACAAATTTAGTCCAGATACGTGATGGCTAAAATCCATTACAATCTATTTGTTGCTCACTGTAAGGCCAGTTGGTCTTAGATCTCATTTTCCATTGTATGGAGAGATGAAAGATTTTAATAAATATGGAAATGGAATTATTCTTAGCAGAATCTAGGGACCACTGAAAGTGGGTAACCAAAATTGACATAGAAAGGAATCCTTAGACCCAGATTGCCACAGCAGGTAAAGATCAAAATGTGTCTGATTAAAAAAGGGTAAGGCTCGTCCACCTTGAGAAGCTTCCGCCAACTTACTTCATTAGTTGATTCCTCCAAGTGTGTGATCCACACTTGCAGGACAGCGTGGGTAAATTTCCACCATCATGCTCTATGTCGGATCTGATTTGTAGAGAAAATATTCAGTCTCTAGTGCCATCAAAATGGTACACTTCATCAGTGCTAAAAGTTTACGTAAAGCCAGATTCTGTCTCCCTTACTCATGTTGAGTAGTATCTTACTCCATATATAGGCCCATTGCTATGGACCATGTTTAATTTCAATGGAATTACTTGTCTCTGTGCTAACAAGAGCATCTTATGGGCTTGATTCTCCTCTCACATTGATGTAAATCAAGAGTAGTTCACTGAAGGCAGGAAGTGGAGTTTCAGTGATGTGAAGCTGGTGTAAGTAAGAAGATAATCAGACCCTCTTATTGGAAATGTTACACTGCAACAAAATTTCCAGCTGTAACAAAATTTTATTTAAAACCTACAGCTCAAAAGCAAAGGGAAAAGCAGTCTTTTTACATTTCCAGTAGCTATCATGGACTTCAGCAACAGGTCCATCAACATAGTGTTGTATATTCTATTCTAACAGCAAACCAGAGTTCTTGTAAGTGGCGGAGTTTTTAAAAATTGTGAATACACACTAAAGCCGAGCTGCGTTGGCCTGGTCATAACATAACACAAGGCAAGGATCCAAGTCTGGGTCATGATGATCTTACTCCTTGTTTTGCTTTCTAGTGATAGAAAGCCCAGCAGAATCAGCACATTCAACTCCAGGGGAGAAGAGTAGTTCTCTTTAGCAGTCTCTTCTGGCTAACTGAAGTGATGGAGTTGACAGCAGCTGATGAAATTGTGTTCAGCCCTTGTCACCAGGGAGAAGACTGTGACAGGTAGGCTTTGAGAGGAAAACAGAGGACCTCAGAAGATTCTTTCTTAAAAAAAATAACACATCATAGGGGGCTGAGTATTAGGCAAAATCTTATTATATGTGTGATAACATCTATTTTGGGGTATCACTGGGTGATGGGCCTCTATAAGGGGAATGGGGCCTGCCCCACCTGTGCTGTAATAAACTTCATCCTAGCCTGAGTGGGTGAGGCTATTGGTATCAGGTGCTACCATGGTGAATATATTGTATCATCAAAAAAGCTTGAGAGAACATGGGGTGGGGGAAAGATGTGATGGGTACTGCAGATGTTAGCCTATGAGGGAAAGCACCTATGTAAGAAATGGAGTGCTTCTTGGGAGCCCCTAGGAGGGAAGGCAGTGGAAAAGCAATCAGAAGGAAAGGAGTTTCTAGAGAGAGAGAGCTTTGAGAGGCAGTGCTCAGTGAAAAGGAGCAAAGAACTCTGTAGGCCAGGGAACTGCAGTAAAATATATTCTGTGAAAGCTGATGCTTTCTGTAGTGGAGGTAGAAGGAGCTCAGGAGATAGCCTGAAAAATAGCTCAGAGGTCTGTCTAGATGTTTTGTTTGACATTTTGTTGAACTTCCTTTGCAAATAACAAGGTTGTGATGAGGGAATAGCAAAATGGAAAGGCCTAGACAGGAGAAACAGATGAAAGGGAGAATGGAGGAAGATACTGGAGAAGAGTATGCTATATCCTGATGTTCAGTGTGTCCTCTCTTCTGCTCAATTCATTGAAGATCTAAGACTGTTGCAGTTCCCAGCTAGGGTACTTATGGAACTAATCCAAAGCTCACTGAATTCAGTAGAAATTTTTTCACTTTCTTCAGTGGGGAGCAGCTTAGCTGAAGATCCAGATGTTCATGCCTGTGGATCTAGAAGACTCCAGGTTCAATCTTTGCTAATGATCAAGGTGACGGTTGCTATACAGGAATATTCTAGTTGTACATACATTATATGAGTGAATTTCTGCCTTGTCTCACAACCATTTGAGCTTCACTCTTATAGTTTATGATGTCATTTTCATCAAGGGTGCTGGTGACAACTTGTTTGTTTATCCTTTAGTATGCAATATTCCTTATACAAACAAACACACAGAGAGAGAACTGTACGCCTCTCATGACTTAATTATCTACATTTTTGAGCTCCATAGTT
Organism: Pelusios castaneus; assembly: GCA_007922175.1. NCBI lineage: Eukaryota > Metazoa > Chordata > Testudines > Pelomedusidae > Pelusios > Pelusios castaneus. The sequence goes on from ML685851.1 coordinate 5,074,064, forward strand.
TTGTTTGCTTTTAACTTACTAAAAATCGAAACAAAATATTTTTTCTAAAAATGAAAGGCCTTGCTGTATCCGCAGACATTCCTCTCATGTTTGAATAGTCCTCTGGGACTCCAAACAACATTCTGCATTATCCCTTTAAAGTGGCAGACTGCTCTAGTGAATGTTTTTTTTAAAAAAATAATACTTGAGAGCTGCCATCAGACACTTCCTGAAATGAGCCACCAATTAAAAGAGGGGTGAGGGAGAAGTGTGTTTTCTGTGTTGTCCTGTGTATTTAGGAAGTGATTTTTAAAACATGTTGCCTAAACTTTCTGTTGTGAGAAAAATACTACTAGTTTTTAGATCTGGGCTGAACTGCTTTAGCAGACATCAGTCTCTTCATTACACAGAAGTATTCAGAGGCCTATAGGCAGTCCTGGTATTTCTAGTAAGGGCTGGATTTATTTATTTTGCACTGATGCAGCTATATTGATGAAACTGCTCAGGTATGAGTCTTTAATGCAGATATTCTGCATACATAGGTACAACTTGCCCTCCTTTGAAACTAGGGTAAGACAGACTGGTGCAAGTTGTTTTTATATCTGTGCTCTCTGCTAGTGATTGGCACCAGCTGGTGAAGTGTGCTGGTGCACAGATCCCCATTGCAGACTGACTTACAATACCTCTGAAAAGATGGCTGGTATTAATACCATACAGTAACAAGCCTGAAATGTAATGCCTTTTGTTTTGGATTGAATCTTCTTTGCCTCTTAATCTCTCATACTGAATTGTTTTTTTCTAATCCTATCTTCATCCCCAGCCACATTCCTGTTACTTCCCTACACTAAGAACAAACAGATACTGCCCCTGAAAAAGACATTGATTTTTAAGTCCGGTGAATAAAAGGAAAAAGAACTAAACAAATCCTCATGAAACAGTCAGGAGTATAACTGACTACGGGCGGTGAACACATCTGGATTCATTTCACATGAGCCCCACAACCCAAAACCAATTAACAAGGAACTGGCACTGTACTAATACCTGTAAGTTACTTGAAAGTTGGATTTCTGTACAACACACATGGAAATGGTGGGGAGGGAGAGGGAGTTTGATGGTCTTAGAGGTAGGATGGTCCAATGGTTAGGGTATGAGCTTGGAACTCAGGAGACCTGCATTCAGTTACATGCTCTGCAGCAGCCTTCCATTGTGACTTTTTTTTTTCCTGGGAGGTGCAAGTTATTTGGGCTCGGATCCTAAAAAGGTATTTTGGCTCCTAAAACTGATTTCAATGGAAATTAAGAGCCTCAATATCTTTTGAGGATATGGATCTTAGTGTCTCCATACCTCAGTTCCCCATCTTTAAAATATCAATAATACACTACCTCACAGGGAGGTTGAGATAAATACATTGAAGAGTGTGATTGCATAGCTCTAGTCCTGACTCCCATATTTTGGCAAAGATTACAAGACTTAATGGCTCTAGTCATGTAGTTTTGGAGACTTAAGCCTTTTCTGTACTGCCAGAAAAGAGGGGTGGTAGGGGTGTGTGTATGTGGTGGTGGTTTTTTGTTTTTTTTTAAACCTTAGTGTAACTAATACACGAGCTATGAAAAGGCAAAAACACACTCAAGAGAAGGCACTTTAATTTTACCATGAGGTGAGGTTAATCCAGAGAGGGTATGAGGTGGGGTGTGTGTGTGTGTGTGTGTGTGTGTGTGTGTGTGTGTGTGTTTGTGTCTGTGTGTAAAAAATACGATTAGATGCTCTTACCTCAAGGTAAAACTAAAGTGCCTTGTCTTCAGTGTTTTTACCTGGAATAGTTTCTGTGTACCTGGATATCAGACCCCCCCTCTTCCAACAATGACCAGACCGTAGCAACATGGAGAGATTCTGGTTTAGATTTAGATTCTTGATCTGAGGCATTTGAGAAACTCAGCCCACTTCCTAAAAAACTACCCCCTCCATTCCCTTCCCAAAATGTGTTGCATAGCTCCAGGATTGGGGCTCAAGCCAGTGGCGGGTGGCAGTGGTGGAGCCCCAGTCTCCGGCTCCAGGATTCCTGGAGCCCCGCTACAGCAAAGATCCTGGAACCCTGGTGGATGGAGCCCCGTGACTTGTCAATTTCCCTGCTCTGCTAGAGCAGGGAAATTGACAAGTATGACAGCTCCAGTGTCCTAGAGTGGCCTCGACTGACATTCTGGGACATTTCCGGAGGTTGTCTAACCCGCAATGAGTGTACACACACACACACTCTGTTGTGGGACAGTCGATCTGCAGTAAGCATTACCATGCTCATCTAGGTGGTTTACCTGTTGCGCGGCAAGAGGGCTGTTGCGGCACAACAGGCAATATTGTAGTGTGTACGCTCACAGCCTTATCGTGTGGTAAAGCTCCTTACCACGTGATATGGCTGTAGTGTGTACAAGGCCTTAGTGTGCTGAAACTGTTGCCATATTGTGAACCAAACTCAGAACATAAACCCATTCTAGCTACTAGTTGGACATAACCGGCAATGGCTTTGTCTGTCAAACAGACCTAGGTGAAATTCCTGTTCCTGTCCAAAGGGGTAGCCATGTTAGTCTATTACAGAAAAACAAACAGAGCCCTGGGGCACTTTTAAAGACTAATAGATTTATTGATCACATGAGCTTTCGTGGGAGAAAATCCCACTTTGTCAGATGCTTTGAAGATGGGAAACGTACAGAATGAAGTGGGATTTTCTCCCACGAAAGCTCTTGCGATAAATAAATCTGTTAGTCTTTAAAAGTGCCCCAGGAATCTGTTTCCTTTTCAGGTATAATTATGAAACAGTTTATGCTTTTGCAGTAAAACAATCAGGGATCCTTCAAAGGATTGTTACGTGTATTACTGTTATTGTCACAATAAAATTAAATCAAGGGAATGGAGTGAAATGCAGAGGCCCTTTAGAATGAGGCATCATTCATTAAAGTTTCCAAGTGATCCAACAAAGCCTAGTTTTGATTTAATAGCTTCTAACTCCACTCTGTATTTGTAAATGTAGATCTCCTTTGAAACTGATGTACAATGAGCCAGTTCCTGCTCTCAGTGGTTTTCAAACGTTTTAGGCTGTGTACCTCCTGACAAATAATGTAGTGTACTGTGTGTGCCTGCCTGAGATAGGATAATATACCTATGATTAGATTTTCAAGTCTGACTAAATAAAGTGCATTGTCTGCCATTACAGGATTTTCTTGTGTTCCTCCCGTCAAGAGCTCATGTACCATGCTTGAACATATACCCCAGTTTGAAAAGCACTGCACCAGTGTAGTTCAATGGGAGTTTGGCCATTGACTTCAATGAGAGCAACAACAGTCTTTTAACAGTCTCGAGATTTTTGCCTGAAATCTTAGTAGGTGTTGATCTTTCAGGGAAAGGGTTAGATGTATTTGTTATCCCATCTGGATGCAGGAGAGGGGGGTGTTATTCTGTGTCATTGAGAATCCAGTGTATGAGTTGAGAAGTCCTGCTGGAGGAACTAGAGGTATCCAAATCTAGGTAGAAGAGCTGAGCTAATTCCCAACCTCCCCCCCCCCCCCCGTCCTTTTTTTTTTTTTTTTTTTTTGGTTAAAGTCAAGCAACAGGAAGAAGAGAATTTGGATTTTACTTAGAATGTGGACTGTGTTTTGAGGAGTTGTTTGGAGAAAGTACTTTAAAGTCAAGAAAATATTGACTACACGTTTTAGCAACTAGCTATTTCCTCATACTCTTTCAAGAGGTGTAGATGATGTATTCCTGAGCACCAGACCTAACACCTAACAGGCATTTCTAACAGTTGCTTTTTCATGTTATAGTTTGACCATTAATGATATCAAGCGTTTCTTACCTCCTTACAGAAATTACTCTGTTTCTTTCTTTATAAAGCCTTCTTTCTCTCTATGCTTCACCACATGGGCAGCTTCAGCTTCCTCTAGGAAAGCATTTTGTTTAGCTTTGTGGACACATTCCTTACAGGAAACAGAGGCCAAAACACACACACCAGGAACTAGATGAGAAGAATTTAACTTTTAATGGAAAACAAATCAGAAAATTGGCCCTGGGGTCTCAAAGTCAGTATACACTGAATTTTTCCCTCTCATGTTTTTAGTGACTGAATCAACAGAACGATGTATGAATTTTCTGGACACAGGGCACTGCCCAAGGTCACTCTCATATCCTCTGACTGCTGTAAGGCTAAAAAAACCAAACAAAAAAAACCCCTGCATCAGACAAGCTCACGTGTGAGGCCGACGTGGGCAAGTTTTTATCAAGAATGAAAGTGAAGAAAGGCAAAGAATTTAGACCACAACTGTGCACCAATTTCCATCTAAAAATCAATGTGGGAGAAGAGTGAAGACTTATTCTACATTCTTATTACTTTCATGAAAGGTGCCACTGTATGCAGTAGTTCAAGCGCTCCATTTTCTTCTAACACGGGGTCAGTGTCTAATACCTCCACTTGCACCCAATGGAATGGCTGGTGGAGTAAGGCACTAGTCAATAAGAGCGATGGGGCCCTTGCTTCGGCCCATATAGTAAATGTCTGCCACCATGCAGAGGCATAGCTGCTGTTAGGGTGGATTCCATGAAGTTCTAGTGCTACCATTATTCAGCTCCACTTTTCACTGTATTGCACTGTGAGGAGTTCCATCATCAAGAAGTAAAGCCCAGGTTGTTTAAAGGTGTTTAGGCGCTGAGGCGCTCAGTGGTGCAACTTCTACCAGAGTTAGGACTAGGTCGCATTTTCAAGAGGGAGTTAGGCACTTAGTCGAAATCTGATAGAGCATAAGCCTGAGGTCAGTTTTATATAGATTTAATGCCAGACAATGACAGGTATTTGTGCAGCTATGCACAAAGATGGTGGTTGCCTCTCCACTGTGGTATCCCATGCAAAGACCAGTCACAGTTGCCCCTGAACACAGGGATTGCACCTCCTGGGGCCCTCTGGAATGCAAAGGAGTGGTAAAGGCAAGGGCCAGAAGTGCAGAATGCAGCAGAGCTGGGCCCGAGGGCGGAGCAGCCAGCCCAGGGGCGGGGCAGAAGTGTGGAGCCCGGCCTCTGGGCCAGCCCACCCTGCCTCCCCCCATGTTGATTGGATCTGGGCCCCGTCCTCCCACAGGGATACCCCTACCTCGCCCCTCCTCCTCCCGCTGCTGGCCCCCACTGCCCGCCATGTGTTCCGCAGCGCAGGAGCGGAGGCAGATGCAGCTTTTGGGGTAGGTTAAGGACCCCCTCACTGTCGGGGCCCTAAGCGGCCACCTGCTTTGCCTATCCCAAAAGCCACCTCTGACAAGAGAACGTAGTCTATTACAGGTACAGCTTTTTCATTCTGCTGCTTCAAGCAAACCTCCAGAAAGCACTTGATTTAGTTGTTTACTATGACTGTATGCCTTATTGCTGCTGCAAACCGGAGAAGAATTTTCAGATGCCATAAAGTGGAGGAGGATGGTGGTGTTGTGCAGTAAAACCTAGGGGCCACAATCATAGATCACGACCCCACTGTGCTAGGGGCTGTGCAAACACAACAAAGAGATGGACCCTCCTCTATCAATCTGATGTGTTCTCTGTACACTTGTCTATTTTCAGCCTACTGGCTTTTTTCTCATTGAGGCTGTCTCCCTATGACCATTGGAAACAACATATCTTTCCTTGACTGACTCTTTCATGCCTGACTTGGTATTTGTGTCATTAAATCAGGGCATTTTTTTGTGCTGGTATGCACTGGTACTGTGTTTTTCCTTGGCTGGCCACTAGGGGCTGGGATCAGCAGGGGAAAGGAGCTGGTCTCCTTTCTCCTGCTGACCCCTGCCCCCAGCTGGGCAGCGCAGATGGCAGGGGACTGGAGTGGCACACTCCTTTTCCCTGCTGACACTGACCCCCAGTGAGGCAGTGGGCCCTGCAGGGGACAGGAGTGTGCCCCCCAGGAGTGCACCACTCCTGCTGCTGGCCAGCCCCAATGCCCAGGTGTGGGCAGGAATCAGCAGAGGAAAGGAGCAGGTCTCCTTTCCCCTGCTGACACCAGCCTGGCAGTGGAGCTGGCCAGATGCAGAAGCAGCGTGCTCCTGGGGGTTGGGATCAGCAGGGGAAAGGAGTGTACTGCTCCTGTCCCCTGCTGACACAACCCCACCCTGCTCCACTCCTGCTGGCCAAGTAGCCGCATTTTTTTTATTTTTAGAAAAAAAAAGCACTGCATGAAATCAATATATTATAAACATCTACATCATTACGATGGATTCTTGGCTGTTGTGCCCATCGGTACCTGGCTAGTTTTTGTACTGCCTTGCTGGGTAAAAGATTTAGTGCTTGGGGGGTGGGGAGGAGGCGGTTCTCTTGCAATATGCGAGTGTGCTTTATAATTCTAACCCCCTGCAGGCTGGACTGCAGCACAGTGTTAGGATAATGTAACAAGGCAGGAATAGTGAAACTCCTCACCTGCCCCTGTTAGCCTGGGCTTGAGAGACTAAGGCTGAGCAGACACCAGCTGGGAACTGATTAGGCAGCAGCAAAACCCTTGCTTAATCAGGGAGACAAGGAGCAGCTCAGGACCTGGCCCAGGGATGTAAGTTGGGCCAGCACAAGAAACAGGGAGAGGTGTGGCCAGCAAGGCAGAACAGGGTCTCTGGTAGCAGGCCAGGGGGAGCAGAACCCTGAGCCTCCAAACCCCAAGAGCATTTGGGGCACAGACTGGGACTGTCACTGTTGTAAATAAATGAGCATGTGGTTTGCACTGAAGACGGTCTGTGGTGAATCTCTTTGTGTTGGCTGGGGAGCAGAGATGGCTGAGAAATGGGGATGGAAGAGCCCGTCCTGTGACAGATAACATAAGAAAAATGATTAAGTAATATAAAAATACTCGTGTGTGTGTGTGAGAGTGTAAAGTGGGTCTCAGAAACATTTTACTAATAACTAACTATAATCATCACTAGGATCCTATCTGTTGGTGATGGACAGGGCTGATGGCCTGTCACCATTTTTTTTGTTCATGGGGAGCAGCAGTATCCAATGCCTAAGTTTTCTGCAGCTCAGTGGTAGCAACTGATAATTCGTCTCCTTTCCAGTGCAGGTTGGTTCCATGCACTATCCTCTAGGGTACTTTATCCTTTCTTATGTTCAAAGACAGAAGCCAGTATAACACATACCTGTTCAGAAGAAGTGAAGGCCAATTTTTGACTTGAGTGCTGAGGATTTCTTATCATAGCGGTGGTGCCCAGGTTTTCTTCAGTTTATCTGCCTTTCACACAAGTCTCTTTCTGCTTCCTTTAAAAGCACAGGCATTTCTTATTTTTTAATGTACCTTAGATACTCTAGGTTGCTTTTATTTTGGAAACGTTTGGGAAGTTGTCACTTTCAGGCTATTCTTTCTCAGGTCTAAAGGGAAAAGGCCAGATTGCCCATTACCTTGTGTAACTCACTGGTTAGTGTGCCAGAGCCACATATTGTGAGCCCACATTTACAGCCCTACTGTTCCCCTCCACAGACCTTGACTCTCTTGCTCAAGCTATGGACACTCATTCTTTCAGCTCTGCAGTTCAATTCCTGATGCTGGCCAAGGTTGTAGCTGTCACATACGAGAGCATTTCCCTGGAAGTTGACTTAGTGTAGGCCTCTGATGCTTGATATGAATTTCCTCTTGTGTGATGGCTGCCATTTTTGGTACACTGGGCTTGAAAAGAAGATCTCCAGAGGTGAAAGCATAAGTGTCCACAACTTGAGCTAAAAAGCCAACCTCTGTAGCTGTTTGTGGGGTGGTGGTGGGCATATCCTGTGTGAATTGGGCATAGAAGGAGATGTTGAATACACTTTGACCAGTGGATTACACCAGTTCCTGCAAAGAGAATGCTACATGGCTTTAAAACACTGCCAATTCAAATGAGTATTTATTCTAATTTCTAAAACAGTGAATTGGGCTTGGAGAGTTAAACTCAAGCTTGGGTAAAGCAGATGCAACTCTACCCACTTTAATTTTTTCTGTAGTAATTGTAGTCTAGCTAATTTAGCCCATGTAAGGGACAAGGAATATGGTTGCCCTCTAAGACGGACACAGAGGACGGGCCAATCCCTCGCAAGGGGGTGGGACCAGGAGCTCCAACCCCACCTGACAGGAAGCAGGGGGTGGAGCAGGGAAGGGAAGTATAAAAGGGCAGCCTTCTCCATCAGTTAGAGCTCAGCAGGCATTGAGGAAGAACCGTGCTGCCTTGTCCCAAGCCCGTAAGCCCCGGCAAACTTCTGAAGAGGCCTGGCCTAGACTCCCTATGGCCTGGGGCCCCCAGGACAGCCCCAAGTGGCTGGTGCCCGGCTGGCCAGAGGAGGCACCAGGACCCTGGGACCTGAGGGAGGAACCCACTGCTGGGGAGCCAGTCAGCCTGCACCCTGACCTGGAGCCCTGGGAGCTTGAGACGCCGACCGGCCCCTGTGACCTGGAGGAATTGCCCTCGGCTGAGGACCTGGAAGAACAGCCCATAGCCCCAGAGTCTTGCGGCCCAGAGCTGCTGGAGGAGCTGACCTACACAGATGACTCTGAGACGCTGCCCGACTTGCCACCACTGAACGAAACTGACAGTTTGGGAACTTCCCGATCGCTGAATACCCAGGCGTCCCATAGAAGCCCCGAGCCAGGTACCCCTGGGAAAAAGGGGGAGGGGAGAGCAACTTAGCCTGGCACCCACTCAGCAGGCCTTGGAACAGCCGACCACTGGGGCAGTGTGTTTCGGTGGGAGCCCTGCTGCCCCATCCCAGAGGCACCCCTCGCTACCTGGGGTGCTTCCATAACCACTGAGGTTTGCGAGTGGTGTTCCTTCCCTTCCGCGACCCCGTTACCCAACCCTGACAGCGATATTGATTTTCTGTGCTGCCTGCGGGATGATGATTGCAGCCCATAATAGTGAACACGAGTCAGTCATATAAGGAATAAACCCAATTATTTTATACTGTTTTTACTGTGCTGTTTATGATTTGATCATATGCCCTACCCTGACTCGACTCATCCAGTTTCTATACAAGAAAGGGCTTTAAATACTGAGATTCAGTTAATCTGTGAAATATCTTGGTAATGACCCAGACACGGATGGTGATCAGAACTTGATATGCATCCCCATTTCTTTTGACCCAGGTTTGGCCTGGCCTTTACACTGGAGCACAGTGGTTACTGCAGAAGGACCATTGTGCTTCCCCAAAGTTGAGTACCTCCAGGGGTGCTCCTGTGGAATGCAGCTGTGTTCCCCTCTGCTGTGAGCTGCGCCAAAGAGGCACAATCAAGTATTTTACTCTTTCTGCCTGTCACCTTTCCCAGCACTTTAGATACGAGAGATCTTTGTCATGTTTGGGGTTAGAGTTCAGGAGGTGACATTTTCTACTATTGTGTTGGTTTATGTGTGTAGCACTAGTGCCTAGAGTGTGCTGACCACAGTGCAAACAGAGCCACCTGCCCAAAGCTTTCCATCTAAAGAGACACATATGCAGAGGGGTGAAGTGACTTAATCCTAGTCACCAGCAGAGCTCAGAACAGAGCCCTTCTCAGCTCCCAATCCTGCACCCTGTCCACTAAGGCAGGCTGAGTTAATGAGATTTCAGGGCACTAAGCACTTTGCAGGACTAGGCCCCTCAGGCCAGGGCTGTCCCGTGGGGGGAGCAGGGCCTACTGGCCAAAGTGGGGCCCCTGCCCCCCATACCGGAGGGGAGCGTGATGGGCCGACTGGCCCACTCCGCCCCCAGGGAGCCGGCCCCAGAGGCTGAGGCTGCCTGCCGGAGGGGGGGAGGGGGAAGCCGACTCCAGCTCTGCCCCTGGCCCAGGAGGCTACCTGTGGGAGGGAGCTGGTGGCCCCGGCCCCGCAGGTCGAGGCTGCCTGCTGGGGGGAGCTGGCAGTGTGGGGCAGGCTAGCCGAGAGTCCAGGCCTCACATGCTCCACCCCTGGGCCTGCTTGCTCTGCCCTGGGAGCAGGGAGGGCCGGCCAAGGGGCTGGGAATAGACCTCCTGGCCGTGAGAGGAGGGGCTGCGGCGCGCACAGGTCTTGCACTGCCCCGCTGGAAGCGGGACAGCGCAGGACCCACGTAACCGTGGGTCCTGGGGCAATCGCCCCGTTCGCCCCCCCCCCACCCCCCAGGGATGGCCCTGCCTCAGACAGTTTTCTCGTCTAAAAGCTGATCGTTTATATCGGCCTAGATTGTAGAACCCTTGCTCATCTGCTGTGGAGCACTTTATACGAGTAGTTCCCTTCTCTTAAGTGAGTGCAAGAGGGTTCCATGCTACGACCAATTCAAATAACCAGCACACTGCTCCAGCAGTATAATTCCACCTTTGCATTTTCCATTCTGTGCTCCTCCTACTTTTAGTGCTGTCTGTCAATCTGTTGAAGACTCCACTATTTTCATCAGTAGCCACAGCAGGTTGGTTTCAATCAACATCCAAGGCTCCACTGCAAGCAACAACAGTAACAGATTTCCCTCAGAGCAAGTACACATTGACTTCATGCAGGCACAGAAATACACTCCAGCTACCAGTGCACAATCTCCCAGCACGTCAAGAGACAAGCAACAAACTGTGTTGAAACAAAACAGATAAACAAGTAAAAACACTTTACTCCCCTGCTGAGAACAAACACGCCAACGTATTGACAGACTCTGCCTACCTGCTGCAGTAACTAGTCTTTCCAAATTGAGGGTCTGATCATACAAGGCACCAAATACACTCACTTGCAACTGGCTGTAACACTCAATCCAATGGTTTAGACATTCAGCACACTCACAGCTTTGGGGGCTTGGTCTGTGGCCAGTGAGCCAAATGATTCACCAAAGGCTTGATCCTGATTTCATCGAAGCTAATAGTTTGCTAGTAAACTCAAAGGGAGCTATTTCCTGTGCTCTTGAAAAACACTTAGACACTGAAGCCAGAAGGGGCCATCATGATCTAGTTTGACTTCTGCACGTCACAGGCCATAGAGCCTAACCCACCCATTCTAGTTCTGAAGTTCTCAAATCTTGATTTAAAGACTTCAGGTTACAAAGAATCCACCATTGACCTAAGTTCAAACCAGTACGTGACCTATGCCCCACGCTGAAGAGGAAGGTGAACCCTCTCCCATCTCTGCCAATCTGAACTGGAAAAAAATTCTTTCCCAACCCCAAATGGTGCAATAAGTTATATCCTGAGCATGTGGATGAAACTCTCTAATCACACACGATAGAGAATTCTTTCTCGGGTAACCCAAAGCCTTCCCCATTGAGTTTCCCATCCCTGTCCATTCCAAATGGCAGGTGTGGAGAGTCGTATGCTACTGTAGGCACTCTCATCCTGCCATCCTTGTTCAGCTAATGAAGAATTAGGAAGCCTATAATTTTAGACCAGTCAATATTACTGATAAATTGCCAGTCACAGCAAAAGGCATGTGTAAAGATACTGGTGATTACTAAAGCATCCCTGGTGTTCTAGATATAGGTATGTTAAACAAAGAGAAGAGAAGAGAAAAATCCTTAGGTGGTAATGCTTATTGAACAACTAACATTAAAGGAAACATAAAGCACAGGTCACCAGCACTGGTTCTTGTCATAGCAGTTTTACCAGAGGAAACTGCTGGAGTTACTGCATCCTTTGACTGTTCTGGCCCATTCCTGGCCACTGCCATCCAATATTTTTGGGTGGCATTGGTGGCTTTCTTGTCTTCCCAAGCATAGGAGAGCTTTCAGTCACTTTCCATTGACACACCCTCTCCTCATAATGCCCTTTTGGCTGCTGAGGCTCTTCTCTGTCTTAATCCCATTTTATAGATATAAAAACTGAGACAGTGAGGGTAATTTTGGTAGAGGTCACACATAGCCAGCAGCAAAGTCAAAATGAGAATGTAGAAGTCCCTGGCTCTCAGTCTCATGCCGCTCGAGCATTATAATAAACTGTCCATAATAAAATATCATTGTTTCAGAGCTCACTTCTGCCCACTTTGGTTAGGGTATTGATGCTCTCAGTACTTGCCTCCAACAGTCCTTGTACCGAGACCCTGAGCCTAAGGTTAGAAGTGGTGAGTAATGCCTGACAGGGTGAACATTCCTTGTACCGTCTCTGCACCTGTATAGGATGTAGACAAACCTGACATTTTTTCCCAGCATTGCTCTCATCAACAGTTTTACACCAAAATAACTCCATTAATCTTTACATTTTGCCCTATATATTTTTACCAGTTTCAAATGTTAGATGACCACCCCTGCAGTACCTTCTCAGGCCTATGGAAGCCAATGATTGAACTCTAACTACTTGGTCAGTACAATCAGACCGTGATGTAATAGTACGGGATCCTGGAGGAGGCACGAGGTTGAGTCTGGAACTCCACGTTGGGGTTCATTTCTATACAGAGAAGAAGAAAAACAGAAAACAGTTGAAGCCTTTTAACTTTCCTGGAACATACAAATAGATACGTAAGTTCAGGTACTGCTGGGACCTGGACACCCACACAGAACTGCATTAGGTAAGGATAAGATTATGTCATGGATGCCACAGATTCAGTGACATCCAACAATCCCTGTGACATTTTCTGTTTCAGACCTCAGGTGCTGGCCTTGGAGCTCTGAGCCTGGGGGTGGGGGGGAGCTCTGAGTCTGGACCCTCCCCCCTTCTCCTGTGCCCTGACGGGTTTTGGCTCTTACAACCCATTCAGCCTCATTTTTTTCAGTTATTTTTAATAAAAGTCAGGAACAGGTCATGGGGTTTTGTGATATTTTATTTTATTTTTTTTAATTCCCCATGACATGTCCTTGCCTTTTACTAAAACTAACTGTGAGAAAATCTTAACATGAACTATGAGTTTTTTCTATTTAAAACACTTTAATTATGTAAGACCTTTTTGGTATGTGCTGGGGTGGCTAAGCAGTCTCCCGTCCGTCCCCCCCGCCCCCCCATGACAGGATCAGGGAAAGACCTGCTCCTGACCAAGCAAGCACTAGTGATTTTAGAGAAAGACTAGTTTGTGTAAAATACTGTGTAGTTTTCCTCTTTTGAACAAAATGGGACCTACATAACTATAGGTCAGATCTACAGCTATCATAGTTGCACTGAAGGTCCTAAATCACTTAAACTCTTCTGATAATCCCATGTTAGTTGATGGATGAACCAGAACAATACCTACTTTGCTTTTCCCATTGCAATATTGGCTCTCCAATGCTAACAGGAGTACAAAGCAGTAATCATATATCTTTCTTAGAAAAAGAAGCAGATGTAACCAACTTTATGCAGAGAACCTATTATAGCTTTGTGACAGGCTGCTCCCCAGATCTGGTCTGGTGTGCTGCTGACCCCCCAGATTTCCACTCCTGAACCCTGACTTACCCTGCTTTGCCAGGTAGCCACTCACTCCTGAGTCAATCCACACCAGCCTCCTGTGTGTAATTGGTTCCAGGCAGTGAGTGTGTTCCGTCAGGCCATTCAGGCAACAGTCCCCAAGCGAGAACCCCCAGACCCAGATACCACAATGGGAACTTCTGCCTTACAGGGATTGGGATCCTTCTCCAATCACCATATACTCATGTCCATCCATTTAACATTGAAATGGATCGTGCTCAGGCTCCCTTACTCATACTGTCTAAAGTCCACCTGGCTTTAGATAAAACAAATACTAGTTTATTGATTAGGATATGATTTTAAGTGAGTATATAGCAAACCAATGCACAATCATTTCAAAAGCTGTCAGAAGTAACCATGAGTAAATAAAAGATATAACATGCGTACTACCCTATAACACTATTAGGATCACTCTTTAGCTTGTTCTCATCTTTCTTACCCCCAAGTCTGGCTGTGATGGTTTGCAGCCATCTCTGTCTCTTTAAAGGCAGAGCACAGTCCTCCTTGTAGATGTTTCAAGATGGAGTCGCTCAGGCCAAAAGCCCAAAGCCGTTCAAAGTGTCTCTCTTTGTTTCCAAAACCCACTTCAGTTCCCCTTCTTCCTGGGCTGCTATGTGATTTCCTGCCTTCTACCTGAGCTAGGCAATCTAATTTTCATTACCTTTGTCATATAATTCTCCAGCCTCTGTGCTAGAGAGGTAATCCTGAGGGTCCGTGCTATGTAACATGCTTCACATCTGTACCCATACATGATGCTGCAGGGACTATGATAGCATAACAATAAATCAAGGCATTCATGAGGGAACCTTGCATGGCATAATTGGCATCAAATCATATAATCACAGTGCAAAAGTGAACAAAAAATCATATAAATTATAATCTAAGGGCGCACGGATGTGCATCCCGTGCAAGCTTCATTTAAAAACACACAGTTAGTATAGAGCATAAACAGTTATTTTTTAATAACAGGAATTAACTCTGATGATACTCAAGCAGTAAAACTTCGGTACAAAACAACCTGTGATTTACAAGTTCTGTCACTGCAACTTATGTTCTGAAATCAAGAACTGTGAGGTCACCATGTAATTACCTCAGAAGTATTTTCATGTAAAAGCTGTAATCGCAAAAACTTACTACTGACTTCTACACAGGGCTGGATTAAAGCAGGGGATCTAGGGGCCCCAGCCTAAACGGGGACCTGCCTGAGTGGAGGGCTGTGCTGCTCACTTTCAGCAGCCTGCCTACCCAGCTCAAGGACTGCTCCAGACCAGCCAGCCTGGGGGCAAAGCAGGAGTGTGGCAGCCCATGGCCTCTGACCCGCTTCTCCCACTCCCGCAGCTGCACCAGTCCAGAGGGCCTCCCGCAGCAGGGGAGCAGTACCGACCCGTGGCCCCTTCCATTGCCCCCTCCTCCAGCAGCACCAGCTGCGGCCTCCCTGAACCTTCTCCACAGCATCAGCTGGTTGCAGCCCCAGAGCTCCTGACTCCGCTCCCCCAAGAGGGAGGTGCCCTGCCCACAAGCAGGATGCCATGGCAATTGGGGGGTCCCACAAGGGTCTTGATCCGGCCCTGTTTCTACACTACAGAAATGTGGTAAGGGAAGTTTTATAATGCAAAGGAATGCATTCATATTAATTGAATGGTGGTTTACAGATTACAGAGTGAGCAATAGTATAAAAGAAATCAGACAATACAGATGTTAAATAAATGAAAATATACAATATTTAGTTGGAATGATGCTGGTAAGATTGAGGTGAGTTTGCAGCTTCTAATAAAGCATTCACAGAGAAGTGCCCAGCTCTAGCAAACTATCTTTTCCTCATCACAGTGTCACAAAAATCTATATTTTTCCATGCAGTGTACAACTGTCAAAATATCTGTAAGGATAAAACCAAAATGTACATACTTTAAAGAGAAATAGACAAGCATACAGGGTTAGATACAGCTCTTAGTTAAATGAGGGTAAATCTGGGATAACTTTGCTAGAGACCATTTGAATTTTCTTTGGTGTAGCTGAGAGGAAATATCTGTTCCAGAACAATACATATTAGACATAATCCAAAGGGGTAGCCGTGTTAGTCTATTGTAGAAAGACAACAGAGTCCTGTGGCACTTTTAAAGACTAACAGATTTATTTATTTATTTCCATCATTGGAAGACATCCCTGATAGGTGTTTATCTAACCTGTTCTTAAACAAAAACCTGCCAGGGATGGCTTAAGAGGGTATTTGGTCCTGCCATGAGTGTAGGGGACTGGACTTGATGACCTCTCGTGGTCCCTTCCAGTTTTATGATTGTACTCCTTTTGAAGTGCTTGAAGTTTGTCATTGATTTCAGTGGGAGTTCTGCTGGACCTTGACTGTGGATTAGATGGTGGATCAGCCCTTCTGTTGTTGTACTCTGTTCCTAGAGGTATCACAGTGGGAACAGTACTTACATTTGAGGGGAAGATTGGAGAAGAAATGTAGAGGAATGCCATAATCCATAAGCTACCTGTACTACCATCAGGTTAGTCTATGTATGTTCATCCTATAAATTAATAAAAAACATTTGGCTTTTCATCGACTTTGACATGAAAATTCATGAAAGGCATCTCAGAAGATTTACTGAAGCCTCAGATTAGACAGAAGAAACAAGATAAAGGATGAGAGCAGATCTTGGAGGTCATTTTAAATAATAAGTCATTTGTCAAATGTAGCCCTTCTTTTCTTCATGCAAATCATTCACAAGTCAATCTTGGGGTCTTTGAATGTAGTCAGTGAACACTATGTGAACCAGGGCTGTCCCTAGAAGGAGGCAGGGCTCAGGGCCATTCGGCCTGTGGGGGCCCCCAACCCACCCCCTGCACTGGGAAGGCCCAGTGAGGGCCAGCCCAGAGGCTCTGCTTCCTTGCCCCATCCCTGGGCTGGCTGCTCTGCCCTGAGGGTGGGGAGGGCCAGCCCAGAGGCCAGGCTCCACGCTCCTTCAGCTTGCTGCCAAAGGCAGCAGGGCAAGGGGCAGCACGGTGTGTGTGTGTGTGTGTGGGGGGGGGGGGGGCTCATGAAACCATGGGGCCCAGGACGGTCACCCCACTTGTCCCCCCCCCAAGCACAGATCTGATGTGAAGAACGTTCAGCCCATGGGTTGTTTGCTTCTACCATTGTTCTTGATGTCTGTGTGGTTGGTCAGCTAAGTAATATGGCATAGTTTTGCTAATTAATTGGATGACTGACACTTTCTGAAGAGGAAAATAATGAATAAAGAATAACAAATAGCAAATAATGCACTTCCGTACAAATATCTGAATGAATAATCATTCATGTCAACATCCCTTTCCCAGTAGTCAGTTTTCAGATGGACATTATTCCCACCCCTGATGCTCTTGTGGCATTGCAGAGCGCTGGGTATGTGAGACCACACTCTCTCTCTCTGGGTGCGTCTACACTTAGAAATCAAGTCGATTTAAGGAGGCTTAAGTCGACTTAATTTACTCTGCGTCTACACTGGGCTTTCCTTAATTCGATTTAAGCTGCTCCTTAAGTCGAATTAAGGAAAAGTTGGCTTGAATTAATAACACCTTGTTTTAATTCGAACTAGCACTTAAGTCGACTTTATTAAGTCGACTTAAGCCAGTGGAAATGGGGAGTAGTGCCTAGTTGGACCTTTTTAAGTCGACTTAAAACATTAAGTCGACTTAATAAGGCCAAAAAGGGGCCACGTCTACACTTGAAAAGTTAAGTCGACTTTTGGTAAGTCGACTTAATAAGGTCTACTTTAAGTTGACTTAAAGTTGACCTTATTAAGTCAACTTCAGAAAGTCGACCGAACTTTTCAAGTGTAGACATTGCCTCTGTAAGGGACAGTGTGATCCCATGGAGCGCAGTCACGGGCTGGATGGAAGAGGTTCGCAGGCCGCATTCAGCTTGCAGACTGCATGTTTGACACCCTGTATTACAACATTAATAATAATTTGAGGATAAGTGATTGCAAAATTCAGGCCAATTTCTGTAAATAAATACCCATGTCATCTAAAAAGGGGTTTGTTAATGGATATTATCTGTCAAGTTCCTCATGTTGGTATTTCTTAGGTGTGTTCAGAAAATGACAAGTTAAAAAAAAATCCCCATATGTAAAAAATACAATTGAGGTAATGAAACCAGAAGTGCCTGTTAATGGATGATATCAATACTTAGCTCTTAGTACTATCTAGTTCTTTCATTGCACTTTTCATCCATTCATCTCAAGGCATTTTACTAGATCAGTCTCAGTATCCCCATTTTACAGATGGGAAACTAATGCACAGCAAGGTGTTGTGACTTTCTGACTCTCTGATAACAATCCCAAATTACTTCCAGGGTAACACAGTTGCTCAAATTCATCTCCAACCTTATAATGGTAACCTTTAGGAGCATTCATCTTCTTCCTTATAATGATCATCCATGGGCCCATTGTTCCTGGGAGTCTCTACAACCATTGTGTCCTTAACGTTAAGGAAACTCCCACGTACAATGGGCCCATGGAGAAACCTGATGAGCCATTAAGGAGACAATGGTTGTTGACAGCCTCCTGTCTGGGGCGTTTCCACAGAATCACACAAGTTAAAGTATAGATATAACACCAAATTCCTAACTTCTAATACAAATACAATTCCTATACATAAAATATATAATCATTTCCAGCAAATTACTACCTTTCTATTGATACCAAACATGACATTGTTCCTATGGATTATAGCATTTATGAGATATTAATAGAAAATAATATAATAAATGCTTCCCTAAATCCAGACAGCGTCACACCCTGCCCACATGCACTGCCAGAGTCCCTGTCCCCCTTTGCCCATTGTACACAAGGGGTGCCCCCCCTGCCACCATGGACCTGCCCAAGGTCTCTCTAGCTCCTAGAAGTCGACCTAGGCATCCAGTGTGGACGCTCTAGGTCGACTTTGTAAGTTCCCCTTTAAGTCGACTTTAATTTTAAGTGTAGACTCACTAAGTCGACTTAGTTAAGTCGACTTAGTTAAAGTCGACTTAAAATTACAAGTGTAGACATAGCCATAGAGAAGAAGATTTATGGATGGTACTAAAGGAAACCGACAAATAGATGGAGTTGTGCAATCTAAAAAACCCCCCAATATCCTGAAAAATGTAGTCATAGAGGCATTAGATGACAGTGAGCAAATATGATAGCTGAACACGGAGCCAAGATTAGTGTGATCATGTACAAAGATGAGGATAGAGCAATTGCAAAACACACACGAGATAGTAGACAGGAAGAAAGACAAAGAGAAAACTCTAAAAACACGAGCACAAATCCAACTGAGTACTCTGGCTTCAGAAACTTGTTTCTCCTATTTAATCTAGAAGATTCAATAGAGAAGCTTGAATCAAACACATTCTCTGGGGTCACCTCCTCTATGGCTACATGATAAAGAACTTTGGGAAGAAGGCTAAAGCCAGATTAGAGCTGGGATCAATAGATATCCATGTGCAACATGTTGGGAGAAGGCTTTAACATCTATTTGTGCTTTTGATTCAAAATGGTAAAGAAAGTG
The DNA here is from genome assembly GCA_007922175.1 of Pelusios castaneus. Taxonomy (NCBI): domain Eukaryota; kingdom Metazoa; phylum Chordata; order Testudines; family Pelomedusidae; genus Pelusios; species Pelusios castaneus. Next base: position 5,092,893 of record ML685851.1, read on the forward strand.
ATACTCTTCAGATTTGACACCTTGGATCACGCCCTTACAAAGGACCCTGTCAAAGTTGCTGAATTCCTTCTCTAACTTAATAGCATGAGCTGATTATTGTGGGACAAAACAACCAGAACAGCATTTCTCACACTCCTCTCTCCTGGTTTTTTTTTTTTTTTTTAGTGAAATCTGATGCACTGAGGCAAAGATTTTGACAGGAGTCAGAAAATGAGACATGCTAATTTGCAGCATGGCTAGTTTGCTCAGCAACCACTGCCAGTGTGAAAGAAAAGAAACTCACCTCTCCTGTTCAGAATTGGGAACTCTCCTTTTTAAAAGTGCACATACAAGAGCATTAGATTGTGTATATGACAGCACACAAAACAAAAAGCAGCAGCCTAGCATTCAGTCCAGACTCCTGCTGTTGTGCCCTGATCAGGTATTTTATGTTGATTTCACCTCATGCTAGCTGATCAAACAACTGCCCTTCTTATTGCACAGATAAAAGTGTGTTTAGTTGGGCCAGCAGGTGGCATTGTAAGGCTAAACATCTCCTCACAGGTTTACTGGGGAAGGAGGTATTGTGAAAACAGATGTTTAAACTCGCTAACCCTTTCTGTACCAGGATCAAGTGGAGCTAACGATCCCTGTACCCCCATAGGCTGGGCTCAGCCTTTCCCTATTGGTTTAATCTGCCGAGCCTCCTCACCGGCAGGTGTAAAATGAGCAGAAATAAGTGTGCCATGATTTGCCCGGGTGCAGTTCTGTGTTCCAGCATGTTTCATGTATGATGGATCACTTGGCACTCAAAGCTGGAGAAAATAACCTCACTTGTTCCTACGACCCAACCCACAAATTCCACTGCTCTAAGTGTCAAAGGGCAAGAGGTGAGTGATGCAGCAAACTTTAACAATTTTCCCGGACCCGTATCGTGTGGTTCTCTGTGTGATGAGACCATTTGTTTGAGGACCTCCTTCTGGAATATGTCAATACACCTCACCTTAACCTCAAACCACACCCTTCATCAGCATCCTGGAGCTTTGAGATGTTAAAGTAGCCTTCTCCCTGAAAGCCTGCAGTGTCCAGGGAAAAACTGGATCCTCCCAGATTTTAACCCTGGATTCCCAAACCCCATTACCCAAACAGAGAACAAGTTCGGAGCTCCTGTTGTCCACCACCCTCCCAAAACCCCAGATCCTAAGATAACAGTGCCACAAAACACCCAATCCACTACCTGGATCCTATTGGATCCAGTCAATTTGTGGTCCCCCTCATGAAGTTCTTCCCCTTCACCTCAAAATCTAGACCCCAACATACCACACACAGCACCTCAAAGACTCAGATCCGGTCTCTAGCTGTAAGTTTTTGCCTCACAACATGTTGGGATCCCAGTGATTCTGGGGGACCTGAAGAAGTGCACAGATGCTACATTTAGACATATGTGGGGTACAGGGGTTACCACATATTAGCTCCATCCGGGGATTGACAGGTGCAGACCCAGAGTTCCTGTGGCTTTCTTACAGCATGAGATGTTTCTGTCCAGACGTGGGAGCCAGCTTTTTTATTCCAGCAGATGGAAGAGAGGAAACACTTCTCTTCTTTGGGTGGTAACTAACAATTTTGTATTTAGAGGATGCATCTGGCAGGCTCCAGCTGACCAATCCAAGTTTTTGCAGAGAGGTTGCATGGGGGTGCAATGGATTCCTGGTTTTGATACAGTAGGAATGGCTCCACTGTTCTCTGTTTGGCCAGTGGAATGGGGGAGGGGAGCCAAAAGTTGACAGGACCTAGCAGAGGATCTGGGCGCAGGAGCCTAGTTTTTGCAGCTCTGAAGTACTGGGCTGGATTGGGGTCAGGGAGCAATATGGGTGGCTATAATGCCCTCATTTTAGGGCAGGGGTGTCAAACATATGGCCCATGGTCATGTCCAATCCAGACCCCCGCATTGAATGCCCTCCTGCCTTCAGCAGCACAGGGTGAGTGGGGAACATGGAGCCTGGCTTCCGGGCTGGCCTGCCCCACCCCCGGCAGCAGTGTGTGGGCCAGACTGTTGGCGGGGTGGCGCTGGAGAGTGGATAGTGCTGGAAGGGGGAACCAGGGTCAAAGGCCTCCCTCCCTCCGTAGCGGAGCAGGCAGCATGCCCAGGGGGCAGAGAGCAGGCCAGTGTCTGGCTGCTGCTTTCCGGGGGTGGGGCCCTGGAGTAGAGGGCCCACTCAGCCAAGTTCGCCCACTTCACTCGCAGCCTCCCCACCCCCCAGCTCAGAATGGGCCCTCTCCAGGGCCTGGGGGCGAAGCAGCCTCTAAGTGCTGGGAGGGGCTGGGGTGAAGCAGATCGACCTCTGCTGAGTGGGCCCTCTCCAAGGCTGCGCCCCCAGAAAGCGACAACCACACGCCGGGTGCTGGCTCACTCTCTGCCTCCTGGGGTGGGGCAGCCAGCCAGGAGGGCAGGGAAGGAAGGAACCCTGCCTGCTCTGCCAGGAGGGAGGGTGGCCTCTGCCCCTGTCTCCCCCTCCCCACCACCATCCCTAGGGGGGTGAGCAGGGTGACAGGCCTGTGCCCCACGGGCTCCATGCTGCTCCCCTGCTGCCTTCGGCAGTAAGCCAAAGCAAGGAGCAGAAGCACGGAGCCCGGCCTCTGGGATGGCCCCCGTTTGCCCCGGGGCCCCCACAGGCCAATTGGTGCAGGGCCCTGCCCCCTCAAGGATGCCCCTGCATACCACTCCTGTGCCTTGGAGTTGGCCTGGCCAGCACCTTTTTTAATTTCCTGCCCTGCACACACCTGATGTGGCCCAGGCCCAGGCTCAGGCAGCAAACTGACTCCAGGGACTTTCAGCCCCTTTGAGTCAGGTAAGGAGGGGATCGGGGAGCTGGCTGGGGAAGGGAAGGGATACCTGCCAGGTTGGGGAAGGGGAAGCGGAGACCGCTCTGTGCCGTGTGTGGCAGGGGGCAGAGAGCCCCTGTGGTGCCGTGCTGGGCTAGGGATGAGGAAGGGGGGAAAAGCCCTTGCAGCACAGGGCTGGAGAAGGGGAAGGTAGGAGTGTGGGGTGGTGGGGAAGGGGACTCTGCGCTGTGCCCTGCGGAGGGGGAAGGGCTTGGGGTCAGGGAGCCCTTGTGGGGCTAGGGAAGGGGAAGTGAAGCCCATGATTACAGATGATTAGTGGCTAAGGATTCACATTTTATTAGACACACTTTGGCCCCTGTCAAGTGTCCTGCCCCCCAGTACGGCCCCTCCCGTGGAATGAGTTTGACACCCCTGCTTTAGGGGATGGAATTTGGGATCCTGGGTGCCAATCTCAGTAGGATCCAGGTAGATCCAGCTTTTACCTTTTACCAAAGGCAGCCATCAGCAGGACCTACGCCCCCTCCCTCCCCTCCTCCCCCGGCTGTCTGCTATGAAATATGTATCAAGTTAGTGAGTAGCAGCAGCAATTCCTGTCAGAGGCAGATGGATCACTTTCATTTCGCAGGATGATTTCTAACACCCCGAGGATTCCCGGAGCAGCTGCAGCCCGACGCGGAGCGGCGATCGGAGGAGAGTCCTGGGCGTGGAGGGGATGTTGAAGGTGTGAGAGCATGGAAGGAGATGCGGAGACTCCCTGCTAGTTCCCGAGCGAGCCAGAGCCAGGCAGGGCTCCGAGCCTGGGACGCTGCTGGGAAGTGCGATCAATCCCTTAGGGCTAGCTGGACTGGCTTCTTTCCTTCCCCCTGGGATGCTGGCCGTTCGCCCCGTGGAGGTCGTGGCTGGGGATGTGGAAGAAGCTGTGAAATAATATGGGTGGCAATCACTCCCACAAAACTCCTGTGTTTGATGAGAATGAAGATGGTAAGTAAGGAGCTGTCTGTTGTCCCTTGTGATGCCCAGCCTCAGACTTTGTGTCGTCCCCCCGCCCCTCTTTGCTGCCATCCTTCCTTTGCTGCTTCCTCATCACTCCTCAACACCATGTGTTGGTGATTGTTTTCCTCCCTATTTCATGTGTCAAATATTTTTATTACATCCTTAGTGCAAAGCAAAACAACAATCTTTAGGGGTTCATAGGCTTGGTAACATGCTTTCTTTTTAATCATCTCCAGTTCCAGATTTGTTTGGATCACTTAGGGGTTTGTTATCCTTGGGTTAAAATAAATAAATGGACTAGGTTACTAACCCATCTTTATGTAGAATTTACTGTTCCATGTATCTAATTATTTTACTGGTGAGGTAATCTGTTCAGTTTCACACTGTCCACCTGGATTCACACCATATGCAGTTGGATACATTTATGAATGGAGATCACATTCGAATTGCAGGATGTTTCTTTATATTTTCCTGTCCAACTGATTCTTTGCTCTTAAAATATGTTGTTACATATCTTGAATAATGATGTCTGTTGCCATCAACATTATACATTCCCCGCCCTACTTTTTGAAACTTTAACACTGCTGTGTTACTTGGAGATTTCACTCTTTCATAGATTACACTACAGTGCACGTTGTATTATATATTTAAAGAACTGCTTTGAACTAATAGAGGAACTTTTATTAAGTGTGAGGGTTCTTTAATACCATTTTATTAAATGTATGTGTATTTCGCTTAAAAACAAACAGTATTTTATTAAAATGTTGTAACTGCTTGGATTTAACCACTTTAGCTTTTTGAAGTAGAAGAAAACTTGCCATAATTTTAAAAGATAGACATTGCGTATCATAACTGGTACTGCTTTTGATATTACGTATATGTGTGCTCTCTATCTTTGTATACATGGAGAGTTCAGACTGAATTTTGAATATGTTCACTTAATGAGTTTAGAACTATTGGGAGAGGATATAGATTTTATTCAGAAATGTGATGGCACCATAGATTACACTGCATTACTTTAGTTTCCAAATATTTGTCATGTGTCTTTAATACATCTCTCAAAACTTTCCTGTAATATGATCTCCTGCGGACACTTGATATTTTTATTGTTCTGTCATTTTGGAGGAATTGGGTAAAATGTAACATATTGTGAAAAGTAGATGCTCATTAATCCTCATTTCAGACATAAAACCCAGTTGTCTCTCCCTTCTTCTTAGTAAAGATTCAATAGCAGAGTATTGTGGTGAGGGATCATAATAATAAGACTCATTATTTTTACAAAATACCCAACAGAATATTTAGGAGATGACTATATTTTGTGGATTGATATAATTGATTTTTCTGCATTGGGGCAAAATGTAGTGATTTACCAAGGATCACGCAAGGTATGTGTTTTCCCTGTAGAAGAGCTGTGTGCTTACATCAGAATATCTCTTGAATGTAAAATCCTAGTGGAGTCAAGGCATAGGTAGCTTTTAAGGCCATACAGAAAGAAAAGACAAGAAAAACTCCAAGTGGAAGGTATAGGGTTTACCTCAAGTAGCTACATCAAGGTAAACATTACCCGTGCTTTTTCTCCACTATGATCTTATGTCAGGAGGGCTATCTTGAGTTCCACTGCTTCAATGTAACACACCACTCTTTGCAGTGAAGACATAGCCTCAGTCATCAAGATAACTAAACATATTTCAGCTGTGAATTTGTATGAAGAAAACTTCATGCTGCTTTGTCTTTTTCCCATTGAAAATGATTTCCACTGTGTAGTCATTACTAATTATGCTAAAATAATCATAGTTTATATAATGTAGATATATATTCATTAAGCTGTTTATCAAATTATTTATATCTTATGTTTTTATTAATTCTGGAAGCTTCTAATATCAACTCCATGTTTGCTTTTAAAATGGTATGTTTTCAACAGACTTCCAGTTTGGAAGCGTTCATTAAGATTGAAATGCTAGCTTACTTTGTTAGAAACAATGTTTCTGTTATTTATTACAGTTTATAATGGCATTGGCTGAGTTATAAATAAGCAGAATAAGTAGAATTTTCCAGAGAGTGTAAGTGATTTTGGAGCACAAAATGCTTTGGTGTTGAAAATCACACCCTTAGGGTTTAATCCAAAATACTTTGTACTTCAAAGTGTCACTAGTACCAAAGTGTGTTACTGTATGCCTAACAGAGCACTGTACTATACAAAGTATTGAAGACACCCTACCAACAGGGAAAAAATATTGTAACAACTGAGCATAGCTTCATTTCTGGGGATGGGCAAACTTTGCCTGATATTAACAATACTTATCAATACGAGTAGAATCAAAATGAAGGCATCTATATGCATATTTGAAGGCCTACTTGGGGAGAAAAAAAGATTCAATGTAATGGAAATTGTGTTGCTGGTTTCTCCCTGTGGCTAGCAAAACACAGAAATATATATGTCATACGGCACTTACACATCATAGTGATGGATATGGTGTAAAAACATAGATGTCAAATTATCTTAAACCATAACTTTGTTAATGTAAACAACTATAACTTAATGGATCCCTTACACCTAAAGTCTTCTCCGTGGGTCACTGAGAAACCCCATGGAGACAACAGGCATCATAATAGTGCCTAGCAAATCCTAGGCAACTCAGTCACCAGCCACCCTTTCCTCAAAAGAGAACTGAGTTTAATTGTGAGGCTCCACCCCCAGGTTTAATCCAACAGCAAAGTTTAACCCTTCAAAATCATCTCCCTCTGTGTCTATGTTTGGAATAATAATGGCTTAGCCTTTCAACAGTTACTGTGAGGGATCCCTTTATTCCATGATCCAAGTCAATAATGAAAATATCAAATAGTACCACATTCAGACAGATCCCTATTGAACCCTACTAGATATACCCTCCCAGAAAGTGAACCATTGATAACTATTCTTTGAACACATATTTTAAATGAGTTGTGCATCCACCTTATCATAACTTCCTTCCCCTACTTTGCTTCTGAGAATTTCATGTGGGACTCTGTCAAAAGCCTTAGATAAGATAAATTAACATATATCATGTCTGCTTCCCCTCCTCTTCCCCCGGCACTAAGCCAGCAACCTTGTCAGGGAAGGAAATTAGGTTGATTTGTCATGATTTATTCTTGTCAGATCCACATTGGTTATTATTTATAATTTTATTATCTTCTAGGTGCTTAAAATTTAGTATTAAATAATTTGTTTCAATAAATTCCAAGTATTAAAGTTAACCTGCCTTGTCTATAATTCTGAGTCCTCTCTGTGCTCCATTTAAAGATAAATACTATATTTGCTCTTCTTCATTCTTGTGGGAAGTCTTACCTATCCTCCATGAGTTCTTGAAGATAAACACTAATGGTTCTGAGATGCCTTCAACTAGTTCCTTAAGTAGTTAGAGGGTAAATTTCATCAGGCCCTGCTGACTTGTCTAAATATTCTTTAACCTGTTCTGGCTTGTGTCCCCCTACCCATTTGTTAATATTAATTGTGTTAAATATGTGGTCACAAATAACTTTTTTTAGTGATGAAGACTGAAGTAAAATAGTTTTTTGGGGGAATGTCCTACTATATTACATAGTGGACCTACCATTTCTTTTATTTTTCACTTGCTCCTAACATATTTATAAAACTTCTCTGATTGCCTTTTATGTCCCTTTGCTAGGCATAATTCACTTAACCTTTCTGATTGTATCCCTTCATGCTTGCACTGTTTTGTTCTTAACCTAACCAATTTGTCCATGTTCCCACTTTTTATAGGATTCCTTTTTTATCCTATTTGATTTTTCAGGTTAATTAAAAAAATTACTGATGTAGTCATATTGGCCTTTTACTATTACTCCTGTCTTTCCTTCTCATTGGGATAACTTGCTATTGTATCATCAGTGTTGTCAGGAAATTCAATTCCTTTTTCTCTGAAAATTTTCTTCCCAAGAGACCTTACTTACCAGTTCTTGGAGTTTGTTAAAGTCTCCTTTTTCTGAAATCCATTGGTTCTCATTCTCTTGCTCTCACGTCTTCCTTTCTCTAGAATCGTGAAATCTATCATTCACCTAAGTCAATCTTCAGATTTGCAACCAATTCCTGTTGTCAAAATTAATTTTAAAATGGCAGGTAAGTCGCACGTAAATGCTATTTTGAAGGCTTAGGCTATGTTTTTATTGATGGCACCAGATTTGCCGCTGTCAGTGCGCTCTTCTGTGTTCAATTGAGCGACCTGTTAAGACATGCTCAATTGAACACAGAACTGAAGCTCTAACTCCAGCCCCATAACTGGAGTAGTACTACGCCGACTGGACGCCATTTCCGGTTGGCTAAGTGCAGTGTGTAAGGGGTAGTTAGGAAGCTGTCGGGAGATATGCAAGGTATCTTACGTATCTTGCATATCCCCTGCCGACTGTCGTTGAAAGCGTGGCAAGTATAGAGTAGGGCCTAGATGGGACTTAAGTAGTATATAAGACTCATATTAACCATCAGAAGAGGGGTGAGTTTCACCAAATAGGCCTGGACTGTCCATTTGCTGTTAATTTATTGTCAATTTAAAGCATCATCAAAGTTCAGTCAAGACCCTTTTTATACCTTGCTGTACAAAGACATACAGCGACATCTCAGAAAAACAAATAAGGACACAGTGCCCTGAAGAGTATACAGTCTAAATTTAATATGACTCACAAAATGAGGATTACAATGAGACAAAAATGTGGGGAAAGGGAAGGATAAAAAACAGTTTCTTAATAAGCATATGGTACAGTTCATATAACTTTACCTTTCCTCCTGCAATACTACTTATAGACAGAAGATGACAGAAGATAGATTTTTAAGAAAGATTTGAATGAAGAGAGAATTTGTTTTGGTAAATAAATTTGGGGAGATAATTCCATGCATAGGTAGCAGCATGGAAAAAGATAAAGAAGTAGGAGTGGTATATGATAGATTTTTGAGCACAAAAAAGGGCAGGTTTTGCATATGACAGTAAATGTTATTCTTGATTTTAAACCCTTAATTTCTCCAAACTTCACAGGGAAATGAGTTTTAGAAGAAATGTTTCTAAATTGTTCAGATAAACCACGTGTGTATTTTTACAAGTGACAGTACCTCTACAGAGAGCTTGCATTATACAGCAACTGACTCACTGTATTGTACAGGCCATAGAACTACCTCAAAATAAGTCTTTGAACGTATCTTTTAGAAAAACATTCAATCTTGATTTACAAATTGTCAATGAGGGAGAATTCGCAACAACTTTTCATACATTAAAATAAAAGAGGAGCATTGTGGCACTTTAAAGACTAAAAAAATTATTTCTTGCATGAGCTTTCATGGGCAAAGTCCCACTTTGTCAGATGCTATAGTGGAGAAAACTTACAGTGAAAAAGCCTTACAGTATGGGAGTGAAAGATAAATCCTGTGATTACATTTCACTGCATCAGGTCAGATTACTTCAGCAAAGCAAACAAGTTGTATAGATTCAAACACAACATATCAGAAAGTGGTAAGTCTGACAGGGGAGAATCACTGTTATTAATGAAAAACAAAGGAAGAGACCTGTGCTCCATTTAAAGTTTAATGTTTGTAATGGGAGAACAGTTCATACTTTCTTTGAGACCCAGGTTGATGGCATTGAATTTGCATATGAATTCTAACTTTGAAGTATCTCTTTGAAGCCTTGATCTAGAATAAATGTGCCTGAGAATACATACAGATAAGTCATTACTGAGTGGCCTGGGAGATTAAAGTGATCTTCTATTGGTTTTTGAGTGTTGCCATTTCTGATGTCAGATTTGTGTCCATTTATTCTTTTGTGCAGAATCAGTCCAGTTTGTCCGATATATAAGGTGGAGGGGCATTGTTGGCACATGATGGCATATGTCACATTGGTGGATGAACAGGTGAAAGAGGCCCTGATGGAGCAGCTGTTTTTATTAGGTCCTGTGATGGTGTCATTAATGTTGATATGTGGGTAGAGTTGGGCATTGGGGTTTGTTGCAGGAATATGTGCCTGCCTTACTGTATTTACCCACACTGTTAAAAATGCATGTCCTATTTCCAGTCTGAATTTTTCTTGCTTCAACTTCCACCAATTGGGAACGCTGTTATACCTTTCTCTGCTAGATTGAAGAGTCCTTTATTAAATATTTGTTTCCAATGTAAGTACTTACAGACTGTGATCAAGTCACCCCTTCAAGTTACCCCTTAACTTATTTGCCAAGCTAAATAGACTTCACTCCTTCAGTCTATCATTATCAGGTAGGCTTTCTAGTTCTTTAATAGTTCTAGCCCCTCTCTGAGATCTCTCCAATTTATCAACATCCTTTTTGAGTTGTGACACTAGAACTGAATACAGTATTCCAGCAGTAGTCACACCAGCGCCAAATAACCCCAATACTCTTATTCAGGATTCCTCTTGTATGCATCCAAGGGTTATATTAGCTCTTTTGCACTGGGAGCATCATGACTTCCAAATCTTTTTCAGAGTCACTACTTCTGAGGATAGAGTCTCTGTGTGGCTTATAGTCTTTGTGTGTACATGTATACGTTAACATTTAATTACATTAAAACTCATTGTTTGCTTGTGCCCAGGTTACCAAGCATTCCAGATCTTTCTGTAACAATGACCTGTCCTGTTCATTATTTATCACATCTCTAATTTTTGTTTCACCTGCAGACTTTATCTGTCATGATTTTATGTTTTCTTCCAGGTCATTGACGATACGTTTAAATAGGGTAGGGGTAAAAATCAATCCTTGGAGGACCCACTAGAAAACAGACCCACCTGATGATGATTCCTTGTTTTCAATTGCGTTTTGAGACCTATCTATTATCCAGCTTGACATCCATTTAATATGTGCCATGTTAACTTTAGTCTAAGTTTTAAATTAAAATGTTATGTGGTACCAATTCAGATAACTTGGAGAAATCTACATATATTACGTCAAAAATCTTACTTTTCTTAACCCAACTTCCAATCTCATTAAAAGAGGATATCAAGTTAGTTTGATAGGATCTGTTTTTTTCATAACCATGTTGATTTGCATAAATTTCGTTACCCTCTTTTAATTCTTTATTAATCAAAGGCCCTTATCAGATACTCAAATCTTGCCCAGCATCGAAGTCAGACTGACAGACCTATAGTTATCTGGGACATCTGATTTACCCTTTTGAAATATTGTTACAATGTTAGCTTTCTTCCAGTCTTCTGAAGCATCTCCGGTGTCCTAATACGTACTGAAAATCAGCCAGCTCCTTTGAAACTCTTGGATGCAAGTTATCTGGCCCTGCTGATTAAATAATTTCTAACTTCTGTAGGTGTTCTTTAACATCCTCTTGAGATATCAGTGGAATGAAAAAAGTGTTATAATATTATATAAGTACATCACCTGTCTTTTTCCAGAATCAAAATGAACTATTTATCAAATATTTTTGCCTTTTCTACATTATTACTACAGAAATCTTGCAATGGACCAAAGTGGTTGAAATGAGGTGCTGTGTGTGTGTGTGTGTGTGCAAAGAATGCATGATCCATCCATCCACATTCTAAGTTGTATTTTTAAGGATTCTGACTTGTTTATCATCCTTGGGAAAGCTTCATGGAAGATAATCATTTTAAGGAAGGTTTTGAAGTTGGCAGTAGAATGTAGAGAAGCTGACAATTAAGTGACTAGCTCACCAGACTGACAGCTTGTGATGAATACATAAAGAGATACTAATGAATAAAAATGCCTGGATTAGCATGGATTTGAGGGGGATATGGGTGGTAAACAATAGCTTAATTTACATAAACTACAGCGGAAGCTGGAGGCATTTGAAAGTGAATAGGCAAAACTGACATGTGTTAGGTTGCATTGGAGCTGATTTAGAGCAATGGGTAAAGATCATAATGAATCTGATGCAAAGCAAAATGAGAAGCATCTAATTTCTCGCCAATGATCAGATAGATGCAGTCAATCTTTTGCCACATGACTATGACGGACACTGTCCGGAAGAGCCACATAACAGCTGCAAAGAAGCTATTCCAAATTAGGGCCAAAAATCTGTGTTTTACAGTGACCTTGCATGTTAGTCCATAGCTTTAGAAGAACAGTTAAAGTGAGTCAATAAAAGGAGTTATTGTCTTAATATATACGGTATGGACAAGATAAATTCTAATAGCTCCAGATGAAAGTAATGAATTCCGAATGGTGATCACCCTTAGCTCTGAATTACATTTTGTCTATATAATTCAAACCCTGGTGATTACATTCTCCTTCACTGTCTCCTTTAGAAAGAAGAATATTCTGACCCCGCTCCTTCCCTCTCGCCCCCCCCCCCCCAGTAGCATTTGTCTTTGGATAGGGAGAAAAAGAAAAGAAACATTTTGACTTATAAAAGTGCCCTAAAGCAGGTTTTAGGTTGTTTTTTTTTTAAAAAAAACAACAACCCTGTACTTTATTCCAGCTTTACCGCCTGTGCTCAATATCAAGCTACTGCAGAGATCAAATATAAAACTAAGAAAACCATTAATATTTTTCCCCCTTACAACTATATTGATTTATACAAGTATCTTTTCTATTTATGTATCAGCCCTTAGTAGCAATTTCATTACTATGTATGTCACTATAGTGCTCCAGCAGATCAGAATCTTGTACGAATCCAGACAAAAAGAATGTCACCTTTTCCTAGTAGTCAAGTTCCAAAGGGGTAGCCGTGTTAGACTACTGCAGAAAAACAACAGAATCCTGTGGCACTTTTAAAGACTAACAGATTTATTTATCGCATGAGCTTTCGTGGGAGAAAATCCCACTTCGTCAGATGCTTTGAAGATGGGAAACTTAGAGAATGGGAAGAAATTAAATGCAGGGGAGTGTGTGACATAGGATCAGGTCAGGCTGTAACAGCAAATCAAAATAGATGTTAGGATTCAAACACTGGGGAACAGCATATAGAGGAAGGTGAGGTCAAATCACCTGTTGTAATGAGAGAAAATCTGCAGACCCTGTTTAACCCCAAGGCAACTGAGGCAGAGCCAAACATAGAATCCAAGTCTCCTGAATACCCGTACAGTCCTCTAGTCTAGTCACTAGGGTACATTGACATATATCAGTTTCCTAGCAACAGTTGTTTTAAAGACTGTTATCCCTCAAAGAGGCCCTTATCCTGGCAATGAATGTATTTCCTTAAATAAATCTTGGGGTTGTAGTCTGCCACTGCTTTTTAGGCTGAAACCCTTTTGAGTCCAATTAGAGTTTTGCACATATAATAATTTAGGCAGATTAGTTGATTTGTAAATAGAATTGGCTAATTCCAAAGGGGTATCCGTGTTAGTCTAGTTCAGCAAAACAAGTAAGGAGTCCTGTGGCCCTTTTAAAGACTAACACGTTTATTTATCACGTGAGCTTTCGTACCTTTTTTGTTTAGAATAGGCTAATGTTTACTGTATAAAAAGTAATGTTTACTGTATAAAAAGGACCTGGGTGTCTTGCTCAATGAAGTTTAGTCTCTACTACACTAACCACTTCCCAGGACAATATCAACATTTCTCAAGGTATATCTCCACTAGAAATGTAAGTCAACCTATATTACGCCAACTAACAGCCACTGCAAGAATTACCGTGGTGGGTTATGTTCACACTACCCTTCTTGGGTTGGTGGTGCACATCCTCACCAGTAGCAGTTCTACCAACCTAAGAAGGGCCGTTTGGGGAGCTGAGAGCCACTGCCCACTTCTCAACTCTTATGGCAGTTTCCTGCTGGAAGCCCTCACAGGGTCTTGGTCAACCACACTGCCTCCACTCTCTGTTCCACATGGGAAGTGGAATATGCTACCAGGGCTTCTCTTCTCCCCATTCCCTGCCAGGAGCCAGGGGGAAGTTGCTCAGAGCTTCTTGCTCATGGGGAGCAGGGTCCAGCTGCCCTGGCTTCTCAGCCCACCTGTGCCTGAAGGGGAAAAGAGGTAGGCCTGGGCTTCTCACTCCAGCTCCCAGCCTGTAGCAGGGTCCAAAGCCACCTGGGAGATGGCATGAGCTGTGAAGTTACCAACAACCCATGTAAGGGATGCAGTGTCTATGTAGACACTGTGTTGCCTGAAGTACACCGACATAAGCTTTATGCCTCTTGTGGGAGTGGAGTTATGATGTTGATGTAATAGGGCATTTACATTGATGAGAGGAAGGGTTTAATGTAGACATTGACATAATTAGGTAATCATAAGATGCCTTATCATTGAACAAAGTTGAGTTTTAGGTTGATTTTCAGAAGCTGGATCCAAATTAGGGCTGGTTCAGGTAAGATTGTATTTATATGAACTACATAAGGTTTCATTTTTTGATATTGCAGAACTAACACAGCATGTGATTTCATTCATTTTCAGTAGTTTCTTTTCTTTTCCTTCTGACATGTCAGCACATGTGGTGGTAGAGACAGGTCCAGTTTATTCTCTTTCTCAAGAAAATTGTTGTCAACTACTAAAATTCCAAAAGTTTTACTTTCAGACATCAGAAATTTTGGCCAGGAGAACAATCATGGCATTATTCCTTGATCGGTAAGTAAGATTTGATGTAGAGAGGGGTTTGTTTTGTTTTAGTACTATCTTTTCTTTATGTACTCTTGCTTGGCAGACATTTGTCAACAATAAAAAATTTATATGTCATAGCCTGATTGCAGGACTTCATCAAGTCAGGAAAATTTTGCTGGTATGCATTGGTCACCATCAGACAGTCAGCGCTTGCCAAAGCTTCTACATAATGGTGAAGTGTTCTAAATGTAGAGCCAGATGCTATCTCAGATAACACTGTGTAGCAACTGTTAGCAAATGTGGACTTTCCTTCCTTTTTTTTTTGTCCAAATGTGTCCATCTTTTTCTGTCTCAATTGCCAAAAGACTTGTTCAGCAGTCACTCTGTAATGTTCTCTGGTTTCCCCCATTGAAACCTTCCAGTCTGTCCAGAAAGCATCTTCTAAATTTATCTTCCTCACCAAGTCAGGCCCTGTAACACTGTTCTCAAAATCTCTGCCTATTGGAGCAAGTTCAGATTTCTCATTCTTGTCTGTTGGGCACCACCAAGCTACTTCCTTGCTTGTACTTTGGATATGACTTTATTGTCTCCTACCTTGTCCATTCACACTATCAGTGATATGAGCCTCATGCAGCTGTGTGTGTCAACTCCATACTTTTTTCTATGCTCTCTCTGCCATGAAACTGCCTCCAATCCTAGCTCTCCTATCCTGAACACTGGTCCTCAATCGAATCACTCTGAAAGGTGTGCATCTTCCATAAAGCTTAAGCCCTAACCCAGCACTGCCTTCTCTACCTCAACATTGTGCACAAGGGCTATACAGTGGAGGGCAGAGTATCACTTTTTTATAGTTCCGAAGGGGTAACCATGTTAGTTTAGTTCAGGAAAACAAAAGAGGAGTTTCATGGTACTTTAAAGACTAACACATTTATTTCTAACACAAGCTTTTGTGGGCAAAGGCCCACTCCATCAGATGCCAGGGTGGGAAAAACTTTCATTGAAAAACTTACAGTATGGGAGTGAAAGATAAATCCTGTGATTACATTTCACTGCATCAGGTCAGATTACTTCAGCAAATCAAACAAGTTGTATAGATTCAAACACAACATATGAGAAGTGGTGAGGTTGAGAAAGGTGAGAATCACTGCTCGTAATGGAAAACAAAGAAGAAGTCCTGTGGTCCATTTAAAGTTTAATGTTTGTAATGGAAGAGCCAGTTCATACTTTCATTGAGACCCAGGTTGATGGCATCAAATTTGCATATGAATTATAACTCTGATGTCTCTCTTTGAAGCCTTGATCTACAGTAAATGTGCCTGAGAATATATACAGATAAGTCCGTTACTGAGGCCTTGTACACACGACAGTTTTATCACGCGGTAAGGCTCCTTACCACATGATAAAGCTCTGCGCGTGTACACACACATTTTGCTTGTTGCGCGGCAATAGCCCTCTTGCCGCGCAACAGGTAAACCACCCAAACAAGGTATTCCACAGTAGAGCCCATGTGAACGGACCTTGCAATTTTGACAGCCTCCAGAAATGTCCCAGAGTGCCAATCGAGGCCACTCTGGGACACCGGAGCTGTCAAACGTGTCAATGTCACTGTTCTAGCAGAGCAGTGAAATTGACAAGTAGTGTGGCAGCGGGGCTCTAGCAGGGAACCCCCAGGGAACCCCCGGGTAGCAGGCTCCAGCCCTGTGGGGGAACCCCTGGGGCAGCCAGCCAGGGGAAACAGCCCCCCTGCCAGCCCAAAGGCTGGTTGCGGCACTGCATGGTGGGACAGGCGCCCGCCATGCACTGCTCCTTGTAATGAAAATTCAGTGGAGCGTGTGAACGCTCCTTTTTCGCTACAAGGAGTGCTGTGTGGACACGGTAAATCATTATAGTTATAGCGCGTTGCTTGTCCCGCAACAACTTATTGCGGGACAAGTCTGCTATGTGCACATAGCCTGAGTGGCCTGGGAGATTAAAGTTATTTCCTATTGGTTTTTGAATGTTGCCATTTCTGATGTCAGATTTGTGTCCATTTATTCTTCTGCACAAAGACAGTTCAGTTTGTCCAATGTATAAGGCGGAGGGGTACTGGAGGACGAACAGGTGAATGAGCCCCTGATGGAGTAGTTGTTTTTATTAGGTCCTGTGATGGTGTCATTAGTGTTGATATGTGGGCAGAGTTGGCACTGGGGTTTGTTGCAGGGATATGTGCCTGCCTTACTGTTTCTGTTGTAAGCTCTGTAGTTGCTGTAGAGTATCTGTTTAAGGTTGGGTGGCTGTCTGTAAGAAAGGAGAGGTTTGCCTCCCAAGGCTTGGGAGTGTGAGGGATCATCTTGTAGGATAAGCTGTACATCCTTGATGATGTGTTGTAGAGGTCTGAGTTGTGATTTGTAGGTGGTGACCTCCACAACACATCATTGAGGATGTACAGTAGGAACAGTTCTTTAACAAAAACCGTAACAAATGATGTTGCACAATGGCAATTATGAATTGCGAGCATATGCTGGCATTACATTCATGTACCAGAGGTTGCACTAGCTTCCAGTTTATTTCCAGGTCCAATTTAAAGTGTTAAGTTTGATCTGTGAAACTGGCTGAGTTGCCTTCCCTGTTGATTCTGGAGATCAGAATTTTCATTGCTGGCAACAGAGCATTCTAAATGTCAGGCCCATGTATCTTGAATCTGCTTAATCCATTAAAGCCTCTGTTTGGTAGCCTTCAATGGATGATGTAAGACTTATCTGGCTTATCTATGGCTTGATTTTGATATTAGGAAACATTAGGGAGAAGGCCTGGCAACTAACAAGCAGTTTTCTTTAGTCTAATTAGTAATTGGATTTTATTGATGCAAGGCACCAGGGGCATTGGTAAAGGGCTCCAATATAAACATCTCCATAAATAAATCACCCAATCCAAATGAACAGTCTAGGATCTGTAAGGCACTTGGACAATCTTGTTTATTCCCAATGCAACTGCTTTCAGATTTGCAGGAAATACTGATGAACATTGATACCCTGTTGTCTTGTATCACCAGTTCAGTTATATAGAATGACATATTTGCTGTCCTTCCCAATCTAGAATGCTTTCATCTTTCAGAAACTCTTTCTAGAATCTTTCAGTGTATTCCAAATAAATAGTCCTGGGGAGTCCAATTTTATTTCACTCCTATCTATTTTATATATCAGTTTTATCAGTTTCTCAGATATGCTCAGTTTCTTCTGTAACTATAATGGAAGATCCATTCTATCTAGAACCAAATTGTGTTCACCTCTGTCTACATTTTCTATGATCTCTCTCTCACACTGTTTTATCCTAAACACAAAAATCTCACAGTGCTTTTATGAATCTCATGCCCTATTTTTTATATACTTAGTTCACAGAATATGAAGAATTTACTTTCATTTCTTCATAATTAATACCAAGGCATTTTTTTTTTAAATTTCCCCTTCCATGGTATATTTCTAAAGCATTTATTGGAGTCAGAGGCATCCCACCAATACAGTTTTCAAATGTTTGACCTTTATTTGTTCTGTCAGATATAATAAGCCTCATAGGCTATGTCTACACTGGGGAATTTAGGTCGACTTAAATAAGTCGACTTTAAGTCAACCTTATTAAGTCGACTTAGAGAGTCCACACAGGACTCCTAAGTTGATTTAAAGTGGGCCTTACTAACTCAACTTAGAGAGTCTGAACTAGACTTTCTAAGTTGACTAGTTCGGTCCAGGGAGAGCCAGCAAGCCCCTGAGCAGTCCAGGGGAGAAGGGACTGTGGAGCTCCCTTCTGCTCCAGACCACTCAGCTCCCTTCTGCTCAGGACTTCTCAGGTCCCGGGCAGAAGGGAACTGTTCTAGCCGGGACCACTCGGATCCCAGGGAGAACTTCCCTGGGACCGGTGTGGTCCCGGCCAGGAGGAAGAGCGGGAGACCCTGAATGGTCCCAGCGAGAAGGAAGCTCCTTTCCCCTGTGCCCTAAGTTGACTTAGGGCATCCACACCGCTTAAGCTTCAAAGTCGACTTTATACGAGGTTTTATAAAGTCAACTTTGAATTTCCTTAAGTCGATTTAAGCAGCAGCTTAAGTCAATTTAAGGAAATGCCAGTGTGGTCGCAGAATAAATTAAGTCGACTTAAGTTTACTTAAGTCGACTTAATTTACTAGTGTAGACACACCCATAAGTATTTTCTTTTATGAAACCCATATTCTTAAAATATACTGCACCTCTATGTATTTGTGATACTTTCCCAATTTTCTCTATATTGAATATGCTTATTTTAATTACTTCCTATCAAATCTGTACTGTAGCTTGGTTATCTGAGTCAAATCTATACCTTGTAGCTCTTTTTACTTTTGTCTCACATATTAATACTTTCAGATGTTTTTATTTATTTCTATTTCCTCACTGTTCTTCTTCTAGTTCTTCCAAATTAGGGCAAAATATAAAAAATGATTGATTTATTCACTATCAGCCAATACTTCCATTGATTTTAATAATAATTTTGCTTGAAGGGCTTAAAAAATATCAAGTAATAATTTCATGATTTTGACTCTTAAATTATCTTTTGCAAGAGTGCAATGTGTTGCAGTAAATTTGATACTATTTGAGACAAACTCCTGGGGTAGATTTTCACACAAAAAAGTCCCTCTTCTTTTAGAGAACTGATGTTAAGATAATGGCCACTGTTCATTCTATCTGAAAGTGCATGAACTCTTTAAAGCAAACTGAGTTGATCCAGATATTAATCAATTCTTCCTCATGACATTGTTGCATTTCTTTTAGAGCAATAAAAACTGTTCTTATCGCCTCCAATTAGCTGGCACTCAACTAAAGAAGAGAGAAGGAATGTAATCACACAGTCAATGTTGCATCTGACAAAGTGGGTTGGAGCCCACGAAAACTTATGCCCAAAGAAATTTCTTAGTCTTTAAGGTGCCACAGGACTCTCGTTGTTTTTACAGTCAATGTTACTAGTCTTAAAAGCTAAATCCACTCCTCGAATTGCTGGATATAGTCTCACATTTCTTCTGACATTCCTAATATGATTATCATATTATATCATAAAAACTGTGCTTATACCATTAGCTGATATGCATTTCTCTGCAGAACTCTTTCTATATTGTTGTAAACAAGGGACATACAATTTGGTGCCCTCTGCTATGAATTTGGACTGTGAGTTTAGGAGATGTCTGTGTTATTTTTAAATACAGTCTTAGTGCCATCTGCAAGAACTGATAGCTTTCTTTTGTGTGCACACACAACATGCAATGGAGCTCTGATTAGCTATCCCATATTTAAGGTTACATTTGGAAAACAAGTTACATGATCCCCAGATTACCAGATTTTTTTCCCCTCAATCAGGCTTAATTTTAAGGGGGCAGACTTCAAGTAAATCTCTTTGGCTATGTCTACACTGGCAAGTTAGTTCAAATTAAGGAAGCTTAATTTGAACTAATTTAAGCCTTGGCCACACGAGACTTTCATTAGTTCGAATTAAGGGCTTCCTTAATTCGAACTAATAAATTTGATTATACCTTTCAAACTAACCCTTAATTTGAACTAGTTAGTTTGAATTAAGTCAATATGGCCATGTTAGTTCGAACTAACTGCTTAGTTCAAACTATCCAGCACATTGATCTTAATGCAACTGACTAATTCGAACTAAGCAGGTGCCATTCATGGCACCTGCTTAGTTCGAACTAAAATTCCAGTGGGTCATGCTAGTTTGAAATAAATTAATTCGAACTAACTAAAATTAGTTTGAATTAGTTAGTTCGAATTAACTAATTTGAACTAACTTTGGTAAGTGTAGACATAGCCATAGATTGTCTGAGAGTTCAAAGGAATAAAAAAGTAAGTGCTTTTTAATCTCTCTCATTTATATTTCAGTGTCTTGACATGTGAAACTATTGATACAGAGTGCCAAAGTGGTAGTCGTGTTAGTCTACATCCGCAAAACAAACAAGGAGTCCTGTGGCACTTTTAAAGACTAACAAATGTATTTATTGCATGAGCTTTCATGGGAGAAAATCCCACTTTGTCAGATGCTTTGTTATAGAGCTACATAAAATCTTATGCACAGGGTATTAATATAAAACAAAGCTAAATTCTGTACCTTTTTTGAGTACCACTTGGACATCATGAAGGGAGGAAGTCAGCAGGAAGCTCACTGTGGCCCCTGGTTCTTTTCTGCCAAGACCTGACACAAAATCCTTCAGTGCCAGTTGGATTATTAAGCACAGTGGAGTTTTGCTCCCCCATGTCCCTCTCTGACCCCATCCCAAGAATATGCCTTCCAATTTTCTGAAAGCAGTGAGCTCTCCACCTCTTACACAGAGGAAAATTCTCTTCTCATTGTTTTTGTCTAGTTTATATCTACTTTTTGCCACTTCAAATGTGAAAAAAAAATGGACTTAGTGGTCTAGAGAATCTGCCTTGACATTTTAAGCATTAGTCATCAATGTTTCTATTTACCTTGTTGAAGCCAATGGATAAATATATATTCATCCAAAGACTAGTATGATTTTCAGTGTGAAATCATGGCAAAGATTTTAACATAAAGACTGTCTTGCATAGTGGAGCTGTCAGTTATTAAATAGAAACGTACCTATTCGATGTTTTCTGTGAAAACCAGAAAAGAGAAAGAAGGGAAGTTCCTGCAGTAAGAGACCCCGGCTTTGACCCCTGTGACAGGGTTCTCCTCAAATATCTATCTAGTTTAGTAGTAGAGCTCCACTTCTAACCTAAGGAGACTGGTAGATATCCACAGTTTATATCCATCAGTGGTTATAGAAAAAGAGGTTTGGAGGTTTGAAGCTTCAGAGATGAAACACCTTGCATTGGAGGACTGTATAAGAAGGGAGATGAAGTCGAGACCACAGGCAGAAAGCCACGGTCCAGTTACTTCAGAGGGAATGAACAGAATAGGGCAATTATTGAGTAATCTACCCACTGTTGTTCAGTCCCAGCATCTGACAATGGGACACCTGGAACATGGGGTTGCATCCATGATAATCTAATAGCCATTGAAGGACGTATCCAGTTTTTGTTAAAAACTTTGGACTCATGCTTGATGCTCTGGATGAACTTGCAGACCTGTCCTTGGTGTTGCAAAACTCTGATGTAACAATATCTACATCAAGTAAGTTGGTAAGTCAACAAGTTCATGTGTTTATAGCTCGCAGAAAGTGTGATTCAGAGTTCTACCAAGAGGCTTGTGAGGTGATTGCTGCAGGTTGCTTTACAGGTGTATGTGTAAACATGTCTGTGAATGCTGGCAAGCAAATTGAAATTTCTAAATGTCAGTTTTACCAGGCCTTAGCGGACCGTATGAATACTAGATTGTTGCCAGACTCAGAAAAACATCTAAGCAGTGCTGTTGAAGCACTTGACCCATCACGTTTCACTATGGAGCTGTCACTGGAATTTGGTGAAAGCGACAAAATTTTTGTGTTCCAAGTTTGGCATTGCATTTAATGAAGTGAAATGTGCATATCGGGAATATAAAGATCACAATACTTATTGTGTTATGCAGTGTTTGCTAGTTTGTGACAATAATTGCTATAGACATAAATGCCATATAAAATTATAAATATTTTTATGGAGCGATAACCGATGCATATGGTACTGAGAAGTGGTTGCAAACACCTGTCTAGGCTGGGGCCTGCACATGCATGAAGGGGTCCCAGACAATATGGGAAGGTGGCCCAGAGATTAGGAGGGTTCTGGGGCCCGTCAAATTATACTTTAACCACTGGGACCCAGGGCCCAGATCAGGCCCCCCAGTGACCGGATTGGGCCCGGGCCCTGAGTCTATTTTGGGGACAGCAGCGCCTCTGATCTCACTCAACTCATTTGCCATTTTCTGCGTCATTTATAAATATGTTGAGCAGCACTGGTCCCCATACTGATCTTTGGTGAGGTCTTTGCTATTTACCTTTCTCCACTGTGAAAAGTGACCATTTATTCCTACCTGATCCATGAGAGGACTTTCCCTCTTAACCCATGTGTGACGGGGTGTACTCACCCTGCACTAAAGAAGCCCAGCGTATTCTATGAGCAGCAGAAGCCCCGCCCCTTAAACTCTCCTGGGCATGCTCAGGCTTCTTCCCCAGTATAAAAGAAAGCAGCTCAGCTCATTCAGGGCTGGCCAGCATGGAGGAAGGACACACGCTGGAGGCTCCTGACCAGGAGCCACATCAGCCCTTTCTGGAGAGTGGACACAACTCTACAGGCCTTCTCGACAAGTGGACACTCCATGTGGATTGCCCAGAGACAGATAACCTGGAGCTTGCGGCTACCAGTGGACCCCAGGATCTCCAGGAGGAACTGACAGTGGCTGCTGCAAGAGGAAAGACTGGACTGCCTGGAGCCCCAAGAGGTTTGGGGAGGGAGCTCTAGGGTGACCAGGTAGGAAGAAGCCCAGGGGGCCCGAGTGGTGGAACAGGGGGTGGTGTGAGGTCTAAGTCAGCGTATTTTGGCCTGGATCCCCTCTGACACGGTGCTGTATCTCTGGCACCAATAGGGCCCTGGACGGGGGCTCACTGGAGTGGGAGGGCATGATCCCCCCCCCCTACTTGGGCACAGTGACCCTGTAATGAGTGCCCCCAGGGCTGTGTATTGACTCTGGCCACTAGGACATGTTGCCGTGACCCCAGGGCTGTGTACCAACTCTGGCTGCTAGGCCGTGCTGCCCTGACCCCAGGGTTGTGTACTGACTCTGGCCACTAGGCCATACTGCCCTGATCCTAGGGCCAGGTGTTGACCATGTAAGGTTGCGGAGACAGCCTCCTTACACACACCCCTTAGACTTTCTCCCACCAGGGGCACTAGGGAGGACCTACACTGCAACACCATGACCTTTGTTGTGAGATCTTATCAAATGCTTTCTGAAAGTCCAAGTATGGTATATCAACTGAATCACCCATGTCCACTTGCTTTTTGACATCCTCAAAGAATTTGAATAGATTATGGAATGATTTCCCTTTATAAAAGCCTTGTTGACTCTCCCCAACATATTATGTTTATGTGTCTGATAGTTCTGGAGCCATTTTTGTAAAAAAGTGTCATATTACCTATCCTCCAGTCATCTGGTACAGAGGCTGATTTAAGAGACAGGTTATGTATCAGTTAGTAGTTTTTCAATTCCATATTTGAGTTCCTTCAGAACTGTTGGGTGAATATTGTCTGGTCCCGGGAACTTATTACTATTTACCTTATCAGTTTGTTCCAAAATCTCTTCTTTTGACACCTTAGTCTGATACAGTTCCTCAAATTTGTCACCTAAAAAGAATGGCTCAGGTGTGAGAATCTCCCTCACATCTGCTGTATTAAAGATTAATGCAAAGAATTCATTTAGCTTCCTGGCAACAGCCTTTTCTTCCTTGAATGCTCCTTTAGCACCTTGATTATCTAGTGGTTCCACTTATTGTTTGGCAGGCTTCCTATTTTTGATATATTTTTTAAAAATTGCTGCTTTGTTTGTTGCTCTTCAAATTCTTTTTTGATCTGCATAATTTTACTTGATTTGCCAGAATTTATGCTCCTTTTTATTTTCAAGAAGATTACACACATTGGCCCTAGGCTGGGAGGGTTTGGAAGTAAAGACTCTAAGTCTACTATGACCATTCCCCAAACTGAGATGCAGTGACCCAGGAGAAGGTGAGCAAGTGGGCTGGCTAAACTTAAGCTCGTGTACACCACTTCACTTTCAGGGCCCTGAGCTAGGAGCTGGTGGAGAAGGAGGGCCTGGGTCCCCCAAACCATCCTAGAGCTATGCAGGGCTTCCTGAAGAGGTATCTTAGCTATGGCCTTGGCTTCCTCTGTGAGAGCCACAAACCTTCACCTGGGTTCCTGCAGTAGTAACTCCTTATATTTTTGCATAAGGTCCCATGAACTGATATCATATTTGCTCAGGAGTAACTCCCCATTGAGTCAACCTTCATCTCAAAAAGTTATAACTTTTTGTCATCCTTGGAGCTATGCCCCTCGCCCCAAGGAGGGCAGGATCAGGGGTTGCCATCAGAGAGGCCAGTCCAGCTATGACCTCATCCAGAGCGCAGGAACACCTTGAACTAGCAGAAACACTGAAGTTAGAGGGTCAAACTAATAGACCTGCTGACCACACAAACTATCCCTCTATGGAATGATAGGAGGATTGAAGTCAGAGGCCCAGACCACTAGGTTTACTGACCAAACAAACAGTCCCACTACAGACCCAATGAATATTTATATAGAGTGGAACAGTTTTAGCAGTAGAGAGTTAGATAGCTACCCCGCTAACATCCTCACTTAGAGTACTCGCTTAGGATGTGAGAAACCCAGGTTGAATTCCTGCAGGGAATCAGACAGGGACATGAACCTGGGCCTTCTGCTTCCTAGGTTAATAGTGGTTACTAGGCTAGTCTGGGTTCAGGTCTTTAGTGGGTTGACTTTCCTGCTCCAGGAAGGAAGGGGTTAAAAACCCTGTGAAAGAAGTAGCCAATTGGAGCTGGCAGCTGCAGAGCCAATCAGGGCCCAGGAGCCCTGTAAAAAAGAAGGCTGCAGCTACAGCTCTGGGCAGTCTTCCCCTGGTTTTCAGAG
Organism: Pelusios castaneus; assembly: GCA_007922175.1. Classification (NCBI taxonomy): domain Eukaryota; kingdom Metazoa; phylum Chordata; order Testudines; family Pelomedusidae; genus Pelusios; species Pelusios castaneus. Next base: position 5,117,773 of record ML685851.1, read on the forward strand.
GGAAAGGCTGGCTGCATGAGGCAGGACCAGGGACAGCTCCATGTGGACTGCTGGGGCTCTGAAGGAACTAGAGCCTTGATACAAGAGCAAGAGATACCTGGGGGTGATGTGGATGGGGCATGCACCTGCACAGTGCTAGTGAATGTTCACAGGGTCCCTCTTGGTTTTTTCTTTCACAAAATTTTTTAAAAGGTCTGGGTTTTATTCAAAGCAGAATGGGAACACTTTTTGTAATCTCAAACTTTCATAGGATGGGAAAGACATTTCCCACACAGCTCTAATCGTTACCCATTGAAAGTCCATTTGACTCAGCTAATGGAGCTGTATTTTTTTATGAAAGGTCTCAAAACATTTTAAATTTTGGACAGAGTCTGAAACTTTTCTCCTTAGTTTCAATGTCACGTTTACCCTTCAAAAGGGTTACAAAGAGCACATAGACTCACAAAGGCTTGCCTGCTATTCTGTGCCTGTGATAATGTCTTGTACATTGATTCCATTGTTCTCCAGTGACTTCTGATGTTTCCAGTGTTTCTATGAGGTTAATAGCTTTTTTTGAAGTAAAACTGTCCTGTATCAACTGTTCCCAGGAACAACAAAAAAGAACTTTAATTAAACTTGATATTTAAAAAAAAAAGAAATTCACTGACTTATGAGTTTTCAATACTGGAGTTTTATAAATTATTTCTTTATAAAAGGCTATGTGCCAATGTGATTCTGAAAGTAACTTGCATTCCAGTTTGCTTTCCACTGAAACAAATTACCCATATAAAAGTAGCTTTTTTTACAGAATAAGATGGATTTGCTAAATGTTTTATTTTTTTGAATGTAAACATAACAATGAGATCAGTAACAACAACCTCTAAACATGGTAAACCAAACTGGAAGATTTTGACGTTGCATAAATAATACTAACTTAATGAATTTTGACATAGCAGATTGTGGACATGTCTACACTGCTGGCTTGTGTCAAGTGGCTTGGGCAAAGGGGCTGTTTAATTGAGATGTAGATGCTGGGCTCAGGCTGGAGCTTGGGCAGTTACACAGCCCCTTCACCCAAGCCCAAGTCATAAGAGACAGAACATCCGTGGGTTTTTAATTGTGGTGTAGACATATTTTGTACGTGCATTATGTTATACTCTACCATATAGACATGAGGTTTGATCATTATACTTGGTATCTATTTTTAAGTAACTACTATTAGATTTATGAGATGTAACTTGTAATCTTTAGACCCATGATTCATCATGCTGCTACTCTTTTTTTTTTTTTTTTTTTTGACAGAAGAAATGACTGAATACTTACATGGCTGATGACATGGTATTTAATTACAGTCGTTTTTCAATAATTCCATGGGTTATGGTGGCTTGTAGATAATGACAATATCAGAAGTCTTAACAAATTTCTTTCCCTTGAACATTAACTGTTATAATTTAGCAAGCACATGTACATCAAGCATGATCCCTTTTCTAAATAACTACAGAGCACATTTGATCAGTCTTCCTGTAGGAAAATCAATTGGGAACTAAAAGGGAAGAAATCTCCTTACGATACTCTTCAGAGATTGCTCCAGAAGAGCTGAATTGGAGAGAAGGTTCATGAAAAGAGGGTTATGTAAAATAAGTTCAGGTCTTGTCCACATGACCCACACGAGGCCAGGGCTCTCCATGTAAAGGACTCCTGCTTGTGCTTGTGCTCTGGGATCCTGGGGTATGTCTACACTTGCAATTTAGGTCAACTTAAGGATGCTTAAGTCGACCTAAATTACTCCACGTCCACACCGGGCTTTCATTAAGTCGTGGGTCCCTAGGGAGAAGGGAATCCCCCGCCACCCTGGCCGGGGCTCCAGCGGCAAGGGAATCCCCGGGGGATTTCCTCGCTGCTGGAGCCCCAGCGGGGGATTCCCTCATCGCTGGAGCTCTGGCTGGGGAACCCTGCCTGGCTCCCTTCTCCCTGGGAGCCGCATGGGGCTCCCTTGTCCCCATGGGGAGCCGCAGATCCCTTCTGCCAGGTGTGGTGTCTCAGGTTACTGGGACCATTGGGGGTTTCCATAGTGATAAATGGAGGGTTGTTAAGTACTCAGGTAAACCTGTGTGTCTGCTGGCAGTTCTTGCCAGACATGCTGAAGAAATCCCAATAAGGGAACTTTGAAGCCCGTTATGTCTATTGATCATTATTTAATCTTAATACATGACACTGGGAAGCTCACGAGTCCTGGCAAGAAGGGACTCGCAGGTCCTTTCTTCCGGGGACTTCAGCTTCCTTCTCAGTGGGGAGCCTTGGCTCTCCACTGTGTCTACACTTGAAAAATTAAGTTGACTTAAAAGAGTCAACCTAACTTTTCAAGTGTAGACATACCCCTGGTGCATTCTTCACCCCACTGTCCCTGACTAGGTCAGATTGCACTCCATCATGCATGAGTAGTAATAGTAAAGGATGATCTTCCTAATGTACCTTCTGGGATGATTCAGTTCTGCACTGCCCCATACTCAAGAGGTGTGGCTTAGAACTCACAGTCTGGCTTGTATCTTCAGTCAGCTAGATACAATTTTGCTCCCTTTTTTGAATCCATTGGTCTCTTTCTGGCTCATGCTATATTATCATTTGGAAATTACATCAATCTATATTTCCCTTTTGTAATAGTAATCACTATTGACATTATTCTGGATTTAAATTCCAGTTTTCCATTATTCTGGATTTAAATTCCAGTCAGTTTTCCTATTGGTTGTCTCAAGAACTGCTGTTTTAAATACAAAGTTTTTGTCATGGATGTTTTACCTTGCTTGTGTAACACCATTGATGACAACTTGGAATTGTCCCAAGCAATAACAAGTAGAACATGCTATCCAGCATGTATGTTTCTGTAACTCAGATCACAACAGTTACATTACAAAGAGTCATTCTTGTCTTAGGTGAATTCCAAAGGGGTAGCCGTGTTAGTCTATTGTAGAAAGACAACAGAGTCTTGTGGCACTTTTAAAGACTAACAGATTTATTAATCGCATGAGCTTTCGTGGGAGAAAATCCCACTTCGTCAGACGCTTTGAAGATTTTCTCCCACGAAAGCTCATGCGATTAATAAATCTGTTAGTCTTTAAAAGTGCCACAAGACTCTGTTGTCTTGTCTTAGGTGAACACTTTCCATTCTCCAGATTTCTGTCCCTTTTAGCAAGTGTCCATTGAAGGGACTGATCCCTATTTTATTGTCCAGCTGACTTATTGCAGCTGTGGAACAGACTGTGCGTTCCTTATGTTTTCTGTCCAACTTTTTCAGTTATATTTGAAGTCTCTTTTTTGTTAATGTTCAAGGATTTAAAGTCCATCATGAGGCAACTCATAAATGGTTTAAATAGGTTTTATCAAAAAATTATATTTCACACAACTTTGTTTTTGTATAACAATATTCCTATCTTATACTATGTTAATTTGAATCTCACTGACTCATGGTAACTGTTGTTATTCCTAAATTTTTTCCAAGTAACATTCAGGCAGGTTGGATTGTAGGTCTTCTTAAATTTCCATCTAAGTCTGAAGGCCTGTTAGCAAGCCATTTTAAAACAAAGTTTATTGCTGGCAGATACTAAGCCTGTGTATTATATGAAATTCGAAGGATCAGAATCAGTGTACTTTAATAGCATGATAAAGAATTTGGTTGTACATCCATGGAAATGGATTAATTCTGGACTGTATTGACTCTTTTCAATAATAATTTTGTAAATGTGGTAGGTGTAGATCAATATGAATTATCTAATTACTTAATCCTCTTCATTATTTTTTTCCTAATGTAGCAAGAATTTTCCCATCCATTTAATTAAATTGGGGAAGTAGATGTAGGATAAAAATAGGTAATGTATTCTGCCACCTTCACGTTGAGTAGTAACTTATTCCCCAAGCAGAAGCCACCAAAACGGGAACCTTCAGACATTCAAAGAACTTCCCCTAGTTCTGATTGGATGTTCTCTGCTTTGTGCTGATTAATTTGCTCCAAAGTTCTCTTTTCCTCTTCCCCACAATCACTTCACTCAGCTTTATTATACATCTGCCTCTTCTCTTCTCTTCTCTTCTCTTCTCTTCTCTAATCTCATGTCCTTCTCACCCTCTTTCTCTTCATGCCCCCTCCCTCTTTTCCTGTGTAAATCCATACAAACAAATAAACACCTAAACAAAACATGGACATTATAAGTTTGTTGCCATCGTATTGTTTACTCTCTTCTGCCCCTTCTCACACCCCATATTTGTCTTGTCTTTTCAGATTGTAAGCTCTTTGGAGTAGAAATGTATACTACTGTGTTTGTATGCTGCTTAGCACAATGGGGCCCCATTCCTGGTTGATCCATAAGCACCAATATAATAAACTTGATTAATAAGTAGCCAATCCACCACATTGGGGTAGAAGCTCAGTTGCTTGCATGTTATGTGGTCATTTATACCAGAGCAAAGTCGTGTCAGTTATTTGTATTCCAATTTACTTATGTTTTACATCTACTATGTGTTGGGTGTAAATGACTGCAATAGACAACCTGATTCATTATTAGGGGTGGTTAAAAACTGGCAATTCTTTTAAAGAAAATGAAAAAAAAAAATTATCCTTTTTTTCCCCCAGAAATGTTTTGATTTTCAACTAAATGGTTGGAAATAAAATGTATTGTAAAATAAATATGAAGTTTAAACATTCATTTCAGTTCAGATCATATGTGTGGTGTATGTTTTTCTGTCCTCTCCTCCTCCTCCTCTCCCACCGGATTGAAGATCAGCAGGAACCTAAAACAAGTGATTTTCTATTTGATTCCAAATGAAAAATTTTCATTTAGTTTTAGATTTAATCAATTTGAAATGACATTTTATATCAAACCATAAAAATGTAAATATTTTTATTATTGAAAAATTTATGTCCTTCAAAAAGTAATGCTTCCATATTTTTTTTTCTTGAATAAAGTTAACTAGCCCTACCACTCATGTATACTCAGCCAGGCTCTCACAAAGATTTGATTTCCAATTGCTTACTATTTTCTTGACATGCAATTAATATTCCTGCATGCCTTGTAACACAGTAACCTTACTAAATGCCATAGAAGCATCCATAACTTCCAGACTCAGATTTGTTAGGAATTCTGTTTTGGACCAACCAATGCCTAGTTTTCAAGGCTGATGGATCGTAGCATATTTGGTTTATTTACTAGTAAACCTAGTGCTCTGAAGCCAGACTCTGGCAGATAATTATGGTACTTCTGACTGCTGTAGTCATGATATATAAGCAAATGGACATCTCCACTCTAAGAGAACAAATAACTAATCTAGTAACCATTGGGTGCTTCTACACTAGTAAATTAAGTCGACTTAAGCAGGCTTAAGTCAACAAAATTTACTCTGCATCTACACTAGAGATTCTTTAAATCAACTTAAGCTGCTTCTTAAGTCGACTTAAGGAAAATTTAAGTCAACTTAATAAAACCTAGTTTTAAGTCGACTTACTGGTGAAGTTGACTTAAGTCGACGTGAGCCAGTGTAGACAGAGAGTAGCCATAAGTTGACTTAAAGGGTCCCCAGGGCTCCCCCACTGACCTCCCTCCCAGGATGCCTGGCACAGCCAGAACCTGGCGTGTCCACCCACAGGGCAGGACACAGCCCTGCCCACCCCGCTCCAGTACCCTGCCCCTGTCCTGCTCAGCACCCATGTACCCAAGTACAATGGGGAAGATGCTGAGCTCCCTGGCACTTTTAAAGGGGTGCCTCCCTTCCCACCATGCACCACTCCCAGGTCCACCTAGCCCCTGCAAGTCGACTTAGGTGTCCAGTGTAGACACTCTAAGTTGATTCAGCAAGGTCGACTTTAAGTCGACCTAAATTTACAGTGTGGACATGCTAAGTCGACTTAACAAGGTCGACTTAAAGGCGACTTAGCAAAGTCAACTTATTTCAACAAGTATAGACATAGCCATTGTAAATACACAAAGAACAATGCATGAGGCAAGCACCATGACCTTCCACTGATGTAGTACTCTTTTCTTCAGGACAACATTAGGAATTTCCTTTAGTTTCAGCACCTGGGCTTTCTGAGGAAGCCTTTGCTCTGGTTATTATAGAGCTACACCTTAGAGCTTCTAGTAGGCTCTTTGGCAAAAGGACACAACTGGATTCTTGGAGCCAAATGCGAGTTCCACAGAAGGGAACAGGAGTTCTGCAATTGATTTCAGTGATTTGGCAACAGGTGTCTCTCCTCGCTGAGATTTATAGAATGGCCTTCCTCATTGCTTCAGTATGAAATAGGGGGTTTGTTTACTAAAGTAACTTGGTTTTGTTGACCTATCTTTTGATTTCATTAGAAGTGGCCTTGAGATTGTGGCATGGTCAGGCCCCTGTAGCTTGGATCGAACTCCAACCTCACGCCAGTGAAGCTGTAATAATGATAATTTGTTAGTACCTTGCTGAAAGAGGAAAATTAAGGGTCTTAATTAGCTGTTTGACTTTTTTTTTTGCAACCTATTTGCATTTAACAGTACGATTTTTGCCAGTGAAAATAATTGTAGGCACAACCACTACATCCTTTTAAATGTCAGGTGCAATCAGATAATTAAATATCTAAATGCTAACATTTAGCCTTTGTATAACTGTAGATGTAAAACTGAATCTGCAGTTTTTCCACAGTTGCAAATCGTGGGCTCAAAAATGAAGCTAAGCTTTGAAAATGTGATCCTTTGAAGCTTCTTCTTTATTACCTGGGATTTTCAAACCTTAAGCAGTGGTAACTTAACTGCTTCTTTCCAGGTGGTGTCAGGAATAAATCAACAGAGGGCACAGCACATGCGTCTGATAAATGATTGACACAAGCAAGCATGCTCTTATCTAAAATTACTATTTACTAGACTTTAAACGTGCACACACAATAGATTTAGGCTATCCCAGATATAGTTACTCACAATCTAAGATGGTCTTGAGTGATCACCAGCTGGACTTCCAGGAGTCCTCTTTCTGTCCAGGTTATGGGAAGTTTAGATGTCAGTTCCTTGCCCAAAGAAAAGCTCCCTCAGACTGCTCTGAGGTATTTACTTTTACCTAGTCTTTTACAGTTAACTCTAAGAAAGCACCAAAGGGGTAGCCATGTTAGTCTAGGTCAGCAAAACAAACAAGGAGTCCTGTAGCACTTTTAAGGACTAACACATTTTTTTAACGCATGAGCTTTCATGGGAGAAAATCAAATTCAAAGAGTCTGATGGAGTGGCATTGTCTCCCATGAAAGCTCATGCAATAAATAAATTTGCTAGTCTTTAAAAGTGCCACAGGACTCATTGTTTTTCGAAGAAAGCACATAATCTATTGCGACACCTAGTGGGTCAACATAGTCACCAGTTCTCCAAATTTCAACAAACTATTCATTATCTCAGAACATTTCTAGTCAAAACAACGTGTCAGGGGCATTTAAAACCAAGGTCTATACATTCATTCTTTTCTGTAACTTCCTGTCCCATTCTGACTGGCTAACTGCTGATCTGTAGCTCTCTGACCTTACTTCACGACGGTCTACGATTTTCCTACCTATGTGATGTTTGATTTTCAGCTGGCAGAGGCTGAACTTACAAAATTGCTGACCCGTGAATTTGACAGTACACTTGAGGAACACCAGGAGGAACTTTTTTCCATTCCAGATGCTGCCTTCTGCTTAATGAATTCCAAATTTACATTGTTCTACAGCTGGTACATGTTTTGTATTGTTAGGTAATCAAGATTTGCTTTACTTCAGTGGACTACACTTTACTATTCTAATGTGTTGTTAACAGGCTTCTTAGTATAAGATGGCAGGTCACTCTGCCGCCACTCCAAAATTAAACCAGTTAAGAGAAAAAACCTCTTTCACGGCACAACCTCTGGATAGTTGTTTATAATGGTGCCACTGCCCAGTCTAATCCACATAGTTTGCTTTTGATTGAGTCAAAATAGGAATACATATAAATAGGTGTTCAGAATGCCTCCCATCACGAACTTTAACATTTCATTTTGTGTTAAATACATGTAAGTTAAACCAGTGGTTCCCAACCTTTTTGGCTTTAGGGCCATAGGTATAATTTTTATGACCCTGAAGGACCAACAGGCCCTGCCCACAATGCAGCTGGACAGAAGGAGTTCAGTGAGGAGGTTGCCTAGGTCCCTAGGCAGTGGCTCCATTCTGCACTCAGGGGGACAGAAGATCAGTTCTCCCCTCCCTCTAGTTCCAGCAGGGACCCTAGTGCCTATGGATCTAGGCAGAGCATTTTGCCGTGCTCCTGCTACCATTATGGGGAGGGGAATGCTCATTTCTCATTCCCTTGGCTGCAGCAAGGAGCCTGAACCGATGTCTTAGCCCTGTGAAAATCTGCTGTGTCTCCTTCATTAGGCGGCAGTTGCTTTCTGCAGCCAGCAGGAGTGGAGCTGTGGGCCACTTTGAAAGCCCCCATGGGCCACAGGTTGGGAACCACTGAGTTAAACCATATACTTTACAGCACATAGAAAAAGAGTCCTGCAGAAATCCTGTTCCTTTTTCCACTGATGGCATGTGAAAGTAAATGTGCGGTTAAAAGTAGGAAAGATTGACTCAATGGGGAGGCTTTTTATTCATTAGAATAATCATTATAGTCATAAGATAATTCTTCTTTCTTCATGTGGTTGGCAAACAGAAACATCAACCACAGGTACTAGAATAAAAACCACCATTTATTTTTGTGTCAGAAAATGTAGATTTTTTTTCTTAGTGTTTGAAATGTATTATTTACTTCATAGGACACTAGTAATTACACCGTATTTTGGTTTCACAAAATTACTTTTATTGTATTACACATCGTGGAAACAATTTTCATATGTGTTCACCTAAATATGAATACTAGATCTGACATTTGGGCATTTAAATTGTATTTAGGTGCATACTACGGGGTGAAGAGGGAATGTCTATTTTCTATTTGAGGAGCCTAAATTAACATTTTGATGTTCTATGAAGATATCTGGGAAACTGAGGCAAAAAAATAAGGCCTAAATCTCAAGTCTGGCATCCAAAATTCATACACTTAAATTTTATTGGATACTTAAGAAAAACTTTGGCTTAAGTATACATTCACGATCATAGTAATAATTAATAACAGAGTCATTTACAAAAAGGTAGCTGTGTTAGTCTATTTCAGAAAAACAAACAAGGAGTCCTATGGCACTTTTAAAGACTAACAAATTTATTTGTCACATGAGCTTTTGTGGGCACAATCCCACTTCATCAGATACATGAAATGGGAAAAAAATAAAGAAGCCTATTAGCTGTAAAGATATAGATACAGAGAAGCGTGGGTCACAATGTTATTTCAAATAGATCCAGAGCTTAAGGGTGATATTTTGGTTCTACTGGCAAAACTCCCATTGACTTCAACTGGTATAGGATTTCATCCCAAGTGTTACTGGCACTGGTTCTCATCTTCAGAACATGCAACTTGTAAACATATCACAAATTAGGTGCTGAGATTTCATGTACTTACTGGTAAGAGGATTAAAGGAGAGAGTTTCTGTGAAAAACTGAAGAGTTTTATCAAAATCTAATTTTATTTTTTGTATTTGTTCAAGAAAATGTTGATTTCAATGACATTTATTGGAAAAAAAATCTAAATAAAACATTTCATTTTGAATTGGCATGTGGACTGGAGCTAATTGGAAATTTTCCGTTGGAATGATTTTTCAACAGTTTCAATGCAGTTTCCACCAAATCAAAATTTTCTGTGGAAAATTTAAATTTTCCAAAAATCATAGCAATGTGTTTCATTTTGAGTCAGTTCAACATTAAACTGCATTTCCATATTATAATGCACTGTCTTATGGGAGCTGTCATTTGGTTGATGGATGTCCCCATTCTCTCCTCTGAGCTGGAGTCCCTAGCTTGGCGACATCACTTATGATACAAGAGAATGTCCGCTTGACTAAGTGGTATTATGCATCCTAGTAGACAGGTGGCTGTGGGTATATTATGGACTTATAGACTATAAACTCAGAAGGTCATTTAAGGTCATTATGATCATCTAGCCTGACCTCCTGCATAGGGGAGAATGAAGGGATTATTTACCCAAACTACAACTCCTTTGAAGCAATACACCATCATAAGGTGTATTTACAAGCACAGAGTAATGTTGAACTGGCTTGAAATGAAACACTTCTGATCAGTTCAACAAATTTAATTGAAGTGTTTCCATTCAGAAATATTAAAAGGTTTTATTTTGGTTGAAAATGTTGAAACAAGCAGTTCACAATTCCCAAACAGCAATTTCTCTTTTGTTTTATGAAAAAAAATATTTCAACTTGCCATCTTCAATAAAGATGACAAAAATGTTGAAATATCATAATTTTCTGTGGGATAAAAATTCCAATTTTTGTTCAGCTAATTAAAAAATTAAAAATGTCAAGATGTCAAATTTCCAACTTTTCATTTTAATCAAAAAATAGATTTTTTTGACATTTCCAAATTGATAGATTTTTGAACATTTCATTCTGCAAACATTTTTGATATTTCAATATTTCATCCCATCTTAGTACAAAATCAAGTGTTAAAATGTCAGGATTTCCTTTAGGATAGGAATTACATTTTCTGAAAAGCTCTAGTTCACTAATATGATTAAACAGAAATTTAATTTCAATTTCAAAGACATATTTACAGGACTATTTTTTTCCACTTTTCACTTGGCTCTTGTTCTCAAAGTATTCAGATCTTCCTCAATTCAAACAGACTGTAGATAATTAAGAAAATATTAAGAGTAATTCAAACAGTAATTAGAAACAGCAGCTAAATTTGACTTAAAACACTCATTAAGTTTGAAGAATTAAAATGTCTTCATTCAGTTTAAATGCCAAGCTCTGAAATGCAGTGCTGGAAAAATGCATCATTAGTACAATAAAAGATTGCCTTTGAAACTATCTTTCTCTCCAAATACCTATCCTTTTCCTAATTACCATGTTCACTCTATCTTTCTAATCAGATATATATTGATGGCATATTCTAATCTCAAATCTCATTTAGATGCCAAGCCTTATTCATTGCTTGCCTCAAAGTTACAACTGCTTTTAACATCGTCAACAAAAGCTTGTGTTTTATACTCATTTTAAATATGATCTTTCTTCACTAATGCATTTTCTATAAATAGAGCAATATGGACTGTGATTCCATCTATTATAACATTTTATGCCCCTTAATCTATTTTTTAAGCACTTGTCATGTTTCTCCTGTATATATTAGTTCACCTTAAAGACTCCATCCATTATGGCAGCTGATGTAACTGCATGTAGCTGGCTATTCATCTTCTGTGCTTGTGCCTGCAAGAGCACTAGTCATTTAACAAGCTGTGATGTCTGCTCAAATGTACTTAGATACTGCCAGAACAACCTTGTGGCTTGTAATTGTCATATCTCTATCTGTTCAAAAAGCCTTAGAATTTACAAAATAACCAAATGGAAAAAGTATGCCACAGGGCTTTTGGAAAATTCAATAAAAAAGCCGCCAACTGAGTAAAAGGTACAATGCAGTTTGTGTCAAGACTACAAGGAAAAAATAATATTTAGTTCTCTGAATTACATAGGAAATGGAAGGAGAATGTAAAAATAAAATTATCAGATGTTTAAGGCATGAAATAGACTTGAGTCCAGCTCCTTAGCTGAGTGTTTCATTAAAAAGCATTGTCCCCAGGCAAACCTTTTCAAACATTATAATGTACTAACCCTATCTTTTCTGGAAGAAAGCTATGGCTATGTTATGGAATATGAAACTAAAGCTAAGAATAGCGGCAAGACATTGTTCCCTTTCTGTCTCTTGCAATGTTAAAGAACAAACAACTTTAAAATGTCCAGTTTGGAAGAAACAGAGAGGTGGTGTGCCTGTCCCACAGAATTGGGATAAAGAGCTACAGTGAACTCCAAGAGACCTACTGCAGGATCAAGGCCCAAGCTCTCCTCTGCTCTGCTGAGTGCAATCAGATTTGTTCCACCTAGTGTCACAATCTCTATACTATTAACAGCTGATAGGGACAGATAGCACAAGTGGTGGTGATGAGGAAACAAATGGTGTTCTTAAAGCAGGAGTGTCTCCATTCAATCACTGCAGCCGCGTCAAGTTCAAAGTGGCTCTGATGTGCAGCAGTGAGATCTGGGCCCCAGTCCTAGGTGCTAACTTATTTGTTAGAGTTCGGTATCATGTGAAATGGATGATGCATGCAAAATAGGAACACAGTTTCACATGGGTGTTGAAAGTAGGGGTAATGGGGGTGCTTGCATCCCCTGGCTTGAATTGGATTCCATGATATACAGGGTTTACAAATCAGTGCAATGGTTCTCAGCACCCCCACTATAAAAATTATTCCAGCATGCCTGCAGGTTCATCCAAATTCCTTGGCTTTCTAGAATTTTACGTTGGGAATTAATAAGGAAACAAATGTTCCCATATTTCAAACATCATGTGGTTTGTGCTTATGCTTCATAACGGACTCAGTCATGGCTTTGATTTTGTTTTCAGCTTTATACACTTGTGTGATATTTTGGCCTCATTTATACCCATGCAACTGAATGAAGTCAATATGATTACCTCGGACAAACTGGGATGAGTTTAGCTCAGAATAACATCTTCTTTGGATACTAACATCTACTCAATTGCTAAAACAATTTCAAACGTATTCCTCTGCTTTCTTTACAGCAGTGCTAAAGTTGTATATACCTGCATCTGTACCACTTAAGATGAGCTATATGTTTTATTCCATGCAGTGTAAAATTCTTCAAATAACACAATGTATTTCGGCTAATGACATTTTTATACAATAAATGTAAGCTCAGCCACACTGAGTACACCATAGGTAAGTCAGCACTCTACAAAACCCACACCCTTCACATATCATTACCTCTACCAGCTGTAATTTACAATTGAACAAATTATGCTGAAAATGAGATTTGAAATTAAATTCCTAAGTAAGCCTACAAATCAGTGAGTGGAAATTTTGTGTTCCTATCCTATGCGGCATAAATCGTATACATAATGATCCATATCAAAATAATGGTTTGCTTATTTTTATTTGGCTCAAATCACTGCACCACTCATGAATAATGCAAGTAGGGTGAACTCATGTAAAGGACTCTATTATTTTAACACATAATTACACATGTCATTCTGTATAGCCTATGCAAAAGGATAACTAATAGACATTTCCATGAAAATGATCCAGTTTGTCTACAGCATGGAAGTAAAAAGGCAGTAGACTGTGGTGTTAATGTATTTTCCTAATGGTGTATTTTCTCTTGAAGGGTGGAGACCAGAAAATGTATATATCTTAGTTTCCAATATATATCTTTCTATTGAAATTGGAATGTTCTGATGTGTTATATCCTTTTAATCTAGACCAGTGTCATCTGGGAAGTGTATGGCTGAAGTAGGCATCAGATTCTGTTCTCAACTCTATGGCTAATTTGTTATTAGTTATTTAATCTTCTGGTGCCACAGCTTTCCAAAATATGGATGATAATTCTTATGCAGCTTTGAAAATTGATTTCAAATCCTCACATGAAGCCACTATTATATTAACTCTGCATATTATGTTATCTGCTCCTTAGATTCTGAAATGGACACCATTACCATAATATCTGAGCACTTTGAAACCAGAGCTGCCAATTGGTTTTTTATTGTTCTAATTTGCTACCAGTTCCAAAATATAAAATTTCATTTCAGATCAGCCCATCCCCCAACCAAAATATTTTGGAATTTTCTACAGATTGAATAGTCAGCAAAAATAGTTTAGGGTTGAATGAAACATTTTGTTTGATCCAGAACAAAAAATGTTTTGTTTTGATGTTAGATATCTTTAGCAGTTCTTTGCATTTATTTTCATTTCTTTAGGAAGTATTGACAGGTTTCCAAATCCATTTTTTAATAAAAGAAAAGGAACTTTGGAAGGGAAGGGAGGAGGGCATGAATGAGGGCTTTCTCTCTACCTCCTTAAATCTAGTAGTCCAGTGGTTAGGGCACTTGTCTGATATGTGAGCACCCTATAGTCACAGTCTCACTCTGGCACAGGGATTTGAACCTAGGTTTCTCATGGAAGTGCCCAAACCACTGTGTTACTAGTTATTCTGCAGCGGTCCTCTTTCATCCTTAGCCTAGGTGTCAGGACACTCTTCTGTGAAATGGGAGACATAAGATCAAACCAGAATGGTTCACTTAAACATTTCTGAATCCCCCCCGGCCCCCCCCCCCCCCTTTTTTTTAAACTGAAACAATTTGTAAAATTAACATGGACTTACAAAATGTTTTGATCCATCCAAATCTGTATTTTTCAGTAAAAAATGTTTTGGCTGCAAAATTTTGCCCTGTTTTACTCGCAGCCTTTAAATGTCACACAACCATCCACAGAAGGTAAGAAAGTGCAATCTCTATTACTACAAATAGACAACTAAGATACTGAGGGTATGTCCTCACTCATGGCAGCAAGTTTGCCATTGTCAGATCAGTTTATCTGGATCAATTGAATGGAAGTGAAGACCTGCTCAATAGATCCAGAAGTCGATTTAATAAAACCACCTCCCCAAAAGCATGGCACTGTGTCAATGGGTGTGCATTTTCCATCAGCACAGCATAGTAGAGATGGCACCCAGAAGGGAACTTAGGAAGTTGATGTAAGTTACTCAAGCTACTCTGTACTCAAGCTACTTGCCCATGTGCACACAGGAAGCCTATGGAAGGACAGGAAACTGAACTCATGTGTGTGTTGTGTGTGTCCCAGATTAGCCCTAAATGCTGAACCATCCTGCCTAGAAATTATTAGTTTTTCTGACATATTTTCGATGCAATACCATATATGAGCATGTTGCTGTGGTAATCATGATAATCATGGCAGGTAGTGTACAGCCTTTTCCTTTGGAGGTGTATTTTTGTTACCATTACTCGCATTTTTGTTACTCCAAGAATAAACTACTATAATACGACCTCCATGGGACTATGTATCAAGTTCATTTGAAAACCATGAAAATCATCAAAGTAAAATACACTTTGGGGCTTTGAAACTAATAGAGGCTTGCAGCTGTGGAATGCATTTTAAAAATCATTTGAGTGTAACTAAATTGAGAGAAATAAAACTTTGATTTATATGCACATGTGGTTCATCATTGAAATTAACAGGCATCAGTCACACTAATACTTTATCATGCAATAACTATCATAAACTATTCTGCATTTTCTCTCTTACGTAGCCAGACATTTTGATTGCATGGGTTGTATCTTGTACTCAAGCCTCAATTTTGGATTGACTGTACAGGTGCCCTAGTAATCTATTTCATTTTTGTGGGAGTAACATACATATTTAGCTGTGTCAAATTAATTAATGCCAGTGTCTAACTCTCCTGTTCCCCCCAACATAATTGATAAGGTGGCTTGATTTTAACTTTTCTGAATTTGTTTGGTTGAAAGAGGGGTGGGAGGAATCCAAACTAACTCCTAGTTTTTGTAAAATGCCCAAGTAAAATATGTATTCTAAGGGGAAGATTCAGAGCTAATGAGCAAGTTATAGCTCTTATATTCTTGCTTAAATTCTCATAGACCTAATTCTCCAGAACTGCATTCATTTACGTGTATGCAAGGAAATCTGATTTGGAGAAATTTACATACTAACGAGTCAGAAAAAATGTTTAAGTTAAAGAGTGTGTTTGAAGATGTAATTTACACATTCTCACAACTTCACAAGATTCTTTTAACTGCTTTTCTTGCTACAATTCTCTCTTCTGGACACTCAATATATGAGTTACTCACTACTTTCCAGCTCATCCTCTACTTTCATATTACCTGCTCCCACTCTCAAATATAGTCTTAGCCCTAGTCTACACTTGCCTCACTTTTCGGCAGCAGTTGACGGGAGTTATGCAAGGTATTTAAAATACCTTGCGTATCTCCTTCCGACTTCTTAACTGCTCCCTACACATTACACTAAGCTGACCGGAAATGGTGTCTGGTTGGTGTTGTATTACTACAGTTACGGAGCTGGTGTTACAGCTCCAGTTCTATGTTTGATTGAACGCGTCTACACAGACAGCTCAATCAAACCCGAAAGATCAAGCTGATGGCAGCGATTTCGCTGCTGTCAGTATACACTTACCCTTAGAGTTTAAGGCTAGAGGAGACTAGCCGATCATCTAATCTGTGTAAAATACATTGTCTGTCTATCATAAGCCACCAAGAGGACCCAGCAAGCTAAACTCAACAACTGAAATTAAACCAAAGTATTACAGTCTACAGAAGACTAGACTATCATGTGCCATAGGCTTGAGGTGCACCAGTATTGCAGGCCTGCACGGTAACAAGGAAATATTAAGTGAGATATATGCCAATAATCCTGGCAATTGAACAACACACATGCTGCAGTGGATGATGATTACCCACCTCCTTCCAACCTCCCTGAGTTCACTGCGAATCTGACCTGGGGCCAAATTCCTTTGCAACTTCACAGACGGTGATTAATTAGACCCTGAACACATGAGCAAAAACCAACCAGCCAAGCTGCTGAGAGAGAGAATGCTCATTGCTGCCTCAGAACTTGGATCGTCCCTATACTATGCCCCACAGGAAAGAGAAAAATAAAATAAACAATACACTGGGGGAAAGAATCCCTTCTTGACATCTAATCCTGCCCTTAATTTTGGGCTGGATCTAATTTAGGGACTAATCATGGAATCCTTAGTTAAAATGTCCGCTCATGCCAGTTGGAATTTTGAATGAATAACAAATGTCGGATCAGGCACTTAGACTTCAGTCTCCACAAGATACTTTATTTTCCTACATGTTTGTAATGCACCATTGATGCTTATTATGCTATGCATGATGATAACCCACTGGCAAATGGTGCTTGCTCGAACACATAGTTAGGATAAAATTCATCAACCTCCCAAAAAGTTGAGAAGGAAATATTTTCCCCTCAAGTGAAGGATAATAAGAAAAGTATTTTTTAAAAGAGTAATAGTCATATTAATACTGGTAGAAAAAAAACGAGTTCTCCCCTCCAGCCATACCATTGGGTTTTGTGCTAGCAAAACATCATTAGATCCATTGCCAGTCTCTGCAAGAGCGTTAGTTTGTAATACTTCAGAGAATGAAAAAACTCTGTAGATGTGATTCCCTCATTGCACAGACAATGTCTGATCTTGATGATATTTTAAGTGCTAGAGCTGCTGGAGGTCACGGTCAAACAGTTCATATTAGAATCACCAGTGGTACTGCTGTCTTGAGTATTCACAACAGGGAAAAACACACAAAAAGAACCTAAAAATGGTGTGATTAAATAAGAAAAGGCAAGGAATGTCAGAGGGAAGGATTGAAGTCAATGGACTAGTGTAACATTAAGGTAGCACTCAATTTAGTTTTGCAATAGTCTGTTAGTTACATCTGTGCTGCTAAGCTGACTGGTATATTAATGTACCCAGTGGTGCTGTACCATGTCAGTCCCAGGATATTAGAAAGACAATATGGGTGAGGTAATATCTTTTACTGGACCAATGTCTATCAGTGAAAGACAAGCTTTTGAGCTTACACAGTTTTGCTTCATGTGTTAACAGCTTATGCTAAACAATCCATTCCATCTTTTATTTAGCTGTGACACTCTGCATGTGTTTCCTAGACCTGAAGAAGAGCTCTGTGTAAACAGGAAAAGCTTGTCTCACTCATCAACGGAAGTTGGTCCAATAAAAGATATTGCCTCACTCACTTTGTGTCTGCTACATTTAACGTTTTCCTGACCTCTGATAGGTCTGCTCTTTAAAACATCATAGTCCTAAAAATTGAATATTTTAACTGTAGGTCTTGCCTCAAAAAAAGTGTTCTTTCCATCTTCTCTAGCACTATGCTGAGCGCTGGGTCAGCAATGACTCAGAGGGAAGAGTGCCATCCATCAGCAGTACTGTTTCTTGCAGAGGACATGCTGGCAGAGTATTCTATCTAAAAGTTGACCTAGATCCCTCAACTTTGGTTATCATCTAAAGGAACTTTGCCATTGACTTCAATAGAACCAGGATTCACCTGGTGTGTTTGTTATCTATGAAGATCATAGTTCAGTTTGGCATGGCTGGAGGAAGCCAGGATTCCTTTTCACCGTCCTGACATCTAGTAATGAGTTGTGTCCCGTCTCATTGTCTGGCCAATCCATCTTGCTTTCACAGTGCCATCTTAACTAGAGTACCTAGAAGCAGACATTCACTTTAAATTTTAAATAAGGGGCTTGTTTTATATCAAGATGCAAAGAAACACTAAAGTGTAACCTTCCACTTTATCTTCATGCTGAGAGTGAAAGATGTGAAAATTAAATAAGTTATTGTGGCTATGTTTTCAATCACTATTATGTGCTTTTAAAATAATTTGAATAGAATCAAAAGGGACAAATGCTTCATTTAATCATTTTCTTCTTGAAGAAATCCAATTTGCATTTAAATCCTCTATAATAAATACATATTCCTAATCAGCAAGAGTAATGATAATCATTAAACATCAAAATTTGGAGAAATAGGCTTTAAGTGGACACTAATAAACTTTCTTCCCCAGTGAACCATGAATGTTTAATCTAGGTTCTTTCAAAAATAAAATAACTTATTGAACAATATATTTCAAAATCCAGCTGGTGCAGTATTATAATAAAATATATTCCCCTTGTAATTTGTGTAAGATTAAATTCAACTTGCTGGAGCGGAATCTACATCAAATTTTATCCAGTTGTCATTGGAGACTGGTCTCAGTGGCCCAGACACCGATTCAAGCTATGCCTGGGTGGGTCTGGAGTAAGTCAGTTGAAGCCAATGAACCTGATTCTCCTCACTTATTTTCCCACAAATTATTGAGAGGAAATCCAGCCTACCAGGTCTTACTGTGGGCTAGCTGAAATCAGCATATGGCCCAGCTGAAGAGCTCTTCTTTCTGAGATGACACTCCTGTTCCCATTAAAAAGGACTTTTGCCTGCCTTCACAATGCAGGTTCCAGGCCTTGCTCAATCAAATTACATTTTCTTTAAAGAGAGAAGTCTGTTTGAAAACCAAATCAACAAAATATATAAGAAATATCAAAAGGGTTTTAGTATGTGAGTTACAGAGATAAACTTGTTTGCACAGGAGAAAAGTTGTCAAAGAATGCGGTAAAACTCACTCTATACTACTTAAACAAGAGCTGAGGGAAGCATATTTGTTTGAACCTTTACATGCTATATGGATGTAAATCTTTGATCACCTTCAAGATAGGGGTCACTGATCCTGCAAGTCATTCCATTTGGCTGACTTCAATGGGTGTATCTGTGCAGAGTAGATAGCAGGAATGGGGCCTGGGATCCTGCCTGCCTAATGTGGGCACAGCAGGGCTTGGCTGAAATCAATCCCTGCAACAAAGGGGAATTGGTCCCTAGGGCAAAGGAATGGGAAAAGTGGAGCATAGCAGGGTACAGATAGGAGCCAGTCCCTGGAACACAGGGCCAGCGTACTCAGAGTATGGTGAGCCAAGACGGGTTGGGGAGCTGCGGCTAGGGCTGGGAAATTGGGGCATGGCAGGGGATGGACAGCTTACCTGCTCCCAGGGCAGCAGTGGTGGCAGTATTTAGCTTGAAATCAGCTCTGGGAGCCAGCCAGCTAGCTCTCTAATCAGACATCAGGTTCTGAGCGGAGAGCAATTCCTCTGGGCGGCAGGAGTAGCTTTTGCTCTTCCTGTAATTGGATTTTCAGGCTATGTCTACACTTGGAAATTTAAGTCGACTTTAACTAAGTCGACTTAGTGAGTCTACACTTAAATTTTAAGTCGACTTTGGGGGGAACTTACAAAGTCGACCTAGAGCGTCCACACTGGATGCCTAGGTCAACTTCTAGGGGCTAGGGGAACCTAGGGCAGGTCCACGGGGGAGGGAGGGCACCTCTTGCCCAATGCCAGGGAGCTCAGCCTTTGCCCCATTGTACATAGGTACAATGGGGCAAAGGGGGACAGGGACCCTGGCAGGGCATAGGGGCAGTGTGGGCAGGGCTCTGTCCTGTCCTGTGGGGAGGGGGCATGCCAGGCTCTCCCTGTGCCCCCCCCAGCAGGGAGGGCATTGGTATAGTCCTGGTGTATCCCTAATCGACTTAGGGCTACCCCACGTCTACACTGGCTTAATTCGACTTTAAAAAGTTGAATTAAGCCTTAAGTCGAAGTAAATCTAGGTTTAATAAAGTCGACTTAATTTTCATTAAGTTGACTTTATTTTCCTTAAGTCAACTTAAGCAAGCTGCTTAAGTCGACTTAAGTAAACTGTAGTGTAGACGTAGGGTAAATTAAGTCGACTTAAGCAAGCTTAAGTCAACTTAACTTACAAGTGTAGACGCAGCCTTAGTGTCCTGTTAGCAGTTCTGACCAGACACTGTCAGGTACCCTTTCTGGTTGAAAAGCAGACATCTGGCAACCCTAATTTTACCTTGTTTAGAGCAATATATTAGACGCATCACTTTGATAAGTTTTCGACCAATAATGGTGTAGCCCACTCTTCAGCATATGTTACGTCTCATTGCTGGCCCCAATACACAGGTGACATGACTCTGCTACTGCACCTAATTAACCCACTTGTTTGTTTAGCTCTAGTGTCCTGCATCCAGCCCTCTGGGGTCTGGATTAAATTCCTGGTGATTATCGAGAGGATATTTGTGGTGGCAGCACTAACCAATGGACCAGCAATGCTTCCTTAACGATAATGCAAGCAAGCAAAATTAATCTAAAATTTAAATATATTATAAATATTTTAACTGAATAAACAAAACACAGTGCCAGCATTGTTTCAAGGGAAAAACTGAGATGTGAGCCCTTGCTAGGTGTCTAGACTTAGGACTGGATGGGAACTCCTATGTCATCAAGAACAGTCCCCTGCTATCATAGGCTATGTCTACACTTGCAAGTTAGTTCAAATTAAGGAAGCTTAATTCAAACTAACTTAAGCCTTGGCCACACTAGGCTTTCATTAGTTCAAATTAAGCGCTTCCTTAATTCGAACTAATAAATTCAATTGCTTAGTTCGAACTAACCCTTAATTCGAAATAGGTAGTTCGAATTAAGTCAATGTGGCCATATTAGTTCGAACTAACTGCTTAGTTCAAACTAATAGGCAGATTGACCTTCATGCAACTGACTAATTCGAACTAAGCACGTGCCCTGCATGGACCTGGGTAGTTCGAACTATCATTCTAGTGGGGCCATGCTAGTTCGTATTAAGTTAATTCGAAAGTTCTAAAATTAGTTAAAATTAGTTAGTTCGAATTAACTAATTCGAACTAGCTTTTGTAAGTGTAGACATAGCCATAGAGAGTCCCATCACAGAATTGCAACCAACTGACAGCAGCCTTAAAGAACTCTACTGTCCCATTTGACCTGAGCTGGTAGATATTTTTGACAGATGAATAAAATGTGACTAGGAAGTTTTGTTTGTGAGTAGTTTTTTTGCCTGGAGCAGACGATGTTCAGCACCTTCAGCATGCAAAGGTGCTATACCTAATTTTTCAGATGCCCAAAGAACACATTAGAAATGGAAAGTGAAAGCGAAAACACATTAAGTGGCTAGTTCCTAGGGGAAACTTTGGGGAAACAGGTGACTGTAAAAACTGAATTACACCCTCCTACAGTTGTGTCTCAATTACTCCATATCAAATTTGCTCTGACTACCAGTGTAATGATAGATTTTCCCCTTACCAACCAACCCTACCACTTCACCTGGACTTTGAAGGTCACACTGCATTCTATCTAGCTCATGCAACACTACCTCTAAGAAAGGTTTTGAATGTCAAAATCTAGTCTCTCACATGCACATGCAAACCCAGTGTAGTTTTTGGGGTAGGTACTACACTAATAATGCACTTTGGCTTGAGTCTGGAGTAAATCCATTCTATGCAAAGATAAAAATCTTCTGAAGTGATCTTTGTGGTACATCTAAGAAAAGGCTGTGTTTCTTTTTCCATTACATTTTGCACTGGGATAACAAAACATATAGGGTCTGAACATGATCTTTTCACACCATCTAACCTCCCATTCACTTCAATGGATTTGCTGCCTGAATAAAGAGATGTCAGGAATGAGTCCTGGGGTTTGTTACTGCTACCATTGCTATTGGATAGCTGTAACAGGACAGCAGTGTTTGCCTATTAGCAGATGATGATACTGCTACAAACTGTTCAATAGGTTTTGCTGAGTCACTAGTGTTGCTAGCTCATTATCCCACCTGGTTAAAAATGCAGGTTGGAAGCACTCTGAGCTGGGACCTATGGGAAGGAATGAAGAAAGTGTAAGGTCAGATGTGCCTTAGTGTGGAATGTTCTGTTATTAGTATTTTGAGAATGACATTTCTAATAATAAATGGAACCCCCAGAGAGGTGATTTTTCTTACTATTTAGAGGCTGTCTACACTGCAATTAGACACCTGTGGCTGGCCCATGTCAGTTGTCTCAGGCTGCTGGGGCTTGGGCTGCTGGGCTATTTAATTGCCATGTAGGCATTCTGGCTTGGACTGCTGCTCACACAGCAAAGATTTCAGAGCACAGCCTGAGCCAAGATGTCTATAGTGCAGTTACTCAGCCTTCTAGTCTGAGTCCACTGGCAGGGGCCAGCTGCAGGTATCTAATTGCTGTATAAACATACCCTGAGCATCTGAGTTTGTTATAGTAAGGGGAGGATCTCCTACTTATTCACAGTAGCATATTTATTTTAATCAGACTGCATTTTCTGTAGCTTCTTCTATCTGAAGATTTCCAATGTTCTATACAAACAATCAAATACCCCTATGAGTCTGGCAGTGAGCTATGTTGACTTAACTGCATTCTTGAGCCCTGCAAGATGCATTTTTCTGGGATGGGTGCAATGGTTACAATTCCAAACCATTGATAAGTTTTGTTCCCTGCTTTGCTGGGGAATTGGAGCCAGTTATTGTGATATCAAAAGTGGGTAAATTTGACTCAGAAGATGAGTGGGGTCACACAGTCCAGAACTCTTATGAGAGTCAGAATTCACATATCTGTCTCACTGTGGGGTAGCAACAGCTGTGTTCATCCTCTTCGCCTGACTTCTCGTTAGGATATATTTCCCTCCCTCCATTGGCACAATATTGCCAATCCCAGATGTTCAGAAATAATTAAGTCCCTTCTCCCCCCAAATGTGAGATTTTCTTTAAACTTATAACTTTTTTTTAAAAAATTATTTTATTTACTGGTTTCTGAGGATTTAGGTTGCACTCGGGCTTTTCTCTGCAGCCATGAGTACTAGAAAGTTGCAGCTTTTTTAAAGAGCCTATCTTTTATTGGACCAGCTTCTGTCGGTGAGCAAGACAAGCTTTTGAATTATGCAGAGCTCTTCTTCAAATCATCTCTGTGTAAATCAAAACCTTTTCTCTCTCTCACCTGCAGAAGCTGGTTCAATTAATCAATCAATAAATAAATAACCTCCTTCAGCTTGTCTTCCAATATCCTGGGATCAACATAGTTTACAACCACACTGTATGCAACACTTCCCCCCCCCGGTCAAACATATTTTCGTTTCCAGGCCTTGGGGCTTTAAGAAGAAAGTAAATATCAAGAGATATGTGATAAAGTCACAAGAGAAGGCAAGTCTGAATTGATTTTAATTGGTAGACAACAGTTTCTGATTTTTGAGTCTGTATTTTACAAACTATTGTTCTTCTCTTTTCTATTTGCTTTTACAGTTAATTTTGACCACTTTCAAATACTGCGGGCCATTGGGAAAGGGAGTTTTGGAAAGGTAAGAATCAACCTATTTTTTATTGATGAAAATCTGGCAGCAGATTGCATCATACTATGAGGGAGTGCTCATTCACTCTGGTTAGACTAATAGAGAGATCTGTATGCTTGTAACATTCTGATCAAAATCAAATTAAACATAACTTTGGTTGTACATTCAGTTGTTACTCTGACTACAGTACATTTGCTTAAGTTAATTGTGTAAAGATATAATTGTGTACAATTAAATTAAATATATTTTATAGGACATAGCAGGACTAAGAAATCAACCTAAAACACCCAACCAAACAAAAGTAATAACAAACAACTCTATTAGGCTGTCTAGATAAGAAATGATCTTGTTCTGTTCCTGATTTATCTATTTTAATATGACTACAATATTTCAGTTACAAAGGTACTTTTGTGTTGATTTAAATATGTTGAAAGTTCTATAAGATTAAATGTAATTATGATGACTGAGAAAATATTTACTCAAATCAATGACTATGTCTTAGAATGGGGAAGACTGACTTGTTTATAAATTAGTAGTTGATCTTTCTTTGCTTTATAAAAAGGAAATCTCTGATATCCAAGATTGTTTTTATATGCATAAATGCAAGGCGTTGCAGTCAGATGAAGTCACATAAGAAAATGTTGGAGATCATTACTTGAAACAGTGAATTTGAAGCTAGCGTGTAACCTGGGTAGCAGATCACATAATGATGAATTAGGCCTTGATTCAGGAGATACTTAAGTTAGCACATACCCACTATGTTCATTGGTGCTACTCTCACACTCTGATTAAGCCCCTATATGAAATTTAGCAGAATCAGGGGACAGGAGAGATAGGGTCTTACATGTGGAACAAAGGGCTTCAACCAGCAGAAACCAAAATCACTTTTCAAGCTGACTTTCAAACTTTTGGCCTCATTTTGTAAATCCCTATTTAGTTCAATAGATTTCAAGAGACATTTTGTCAAGAGTAAGACTGTGGAGATCAGCGACATGTGCAAAACTGTATCCAAGAATCCTCCCCCATAGCTCTGAGATTCAACCGCTGCCAGATGCAACACTATGACTGTTTACTATCGCACACTAAAATGTCATATCAAACAGACACTAAAGAAGTCTTTAGTGACTCCATTGTCTGGGGTACAGATTAGAAAAGTATTCATAAGTGTATCTACATGACCCGGACCCATGGAGAGGTCCTGGGATTCCTCTCTTTCCCTCAGTTTCCTCCCTCATTCCTGGCATCACTGCCTTCCCCAAAAGGCCCTGGTTCTTCATGTCAACTGCAGCTGTTTTGTTGGGGAAGGGTAAATAGAATGCTACAGCCCTTTGAGCTCTTCAGGAACTAACTGGTGGATCCACTTTTTTTTTTTTTTTAAATGCCATTGAAGGCAGATGGCAATGCAAAGAGAGTAGTTCATGGAGCTGTTTTTGTAATTCCCAATATGGCAGTTTTTGCTGATGCTGAGTATTTGAATGCGGTCCAGTTGGCTGCAGGATTCTCTGAACCTTTTTATCCTTTGGATTTAGTTTCACATTTAGTCCCCTAGAACATCTACTGAACAGCAGAAGACACATACACAGGCTGCTCAACTTTTAACCTAAGTTTTTAATGTACAGTTGCCAAGGCAACAAAATGGTATTCAGTGTAATGTACCTATTTAGCCCAAATGAACACAAAAGAGTTCCACTCCATCGCCTGTCAATTCCGCAAACAGTGAAAGAAGAGAAAACAGGTTAGGATGATCCTGTCCTACACTATCTAGAAGGAGGGCAAGTCAAAAGCACAGCTTCCAAAAATGTTTTTCTCACCAAATCACTTTCACCCCCTACCATCCATTCAGGAATGAGCTTGCTTCCAACATTACCTGTCTCCTAGAACCTTCGGGTGACAGAAAGCACCAACACACAGTGCTGTTGTCTCATCATTTCTTTATTTTGGTAAATTGTGCCAGAACCTATCGCAATACCCTCTACCTGATGAATGTCCTGTATTTTATTTTGTTTGTAGAGTATGCCACTGTCCTTGATTTGCCTTTATGGGCGGTCAAGATAGGTGAGACCAACTGGACCAACTTCTGCTGGTGGAAGGGACAAGCTTTTGAGCTTCACAGAGTTCTTCCTCAGGACTGGAAAAGTGTCTGAGCTAAATACAAGTTAAGAGAGCACATCACGCACAGGGATTCACACATACTAGCAGGCAGTAGGGTGTCTTACAAGTTATAATGAGCTATAAAACCAGTATCTCTGTTTATGGACGTGGTTTTTAGGCTCCGGCAGAGTTATGAATGCAAGTTCCTGGGCTTATCTTTTGAAGGTATTATGCAGGTTTCTTTAGAGGAAGAGGACTGAGAGGCCACGTATGGAGTGATCACTTTATGAAAAGTGTTCACTCAGGGATAACATGATGGTTTTTGACTCTTACCATTTTATTTGTGAGCTCGTTCAAGAGCATAGTGACTGTCTGGTTTCACACACATAGTTACTGTTGCAGCATTTTGTGGACTGGATGAGGTTTGCCACATGTGTAGGACCAATTGATCTATAAATTGTGTTGGGGTGGTGGTGTTGATTATTGTAGTAGTGGAGATGTTTTTATAGGTTTTGCATCTGTTCTTTTGATATGGTCATGTGCTGCTTTGAGTTAGAGTGCCCTGGTCTGTTGGGAGCTTGCTTCTGATGATGAACGTGGTGAGGTTGGAGGATTCTTTGAAGGCCAAGAGGCTCAGACAAGATTCTTCTTTCAGGAAGTGGTCCCTATCAAGTCTGAGTTGTAGCTATTTGATGATAATCCCTGAAGGTTCCAATGTGGGGATGGTAAGTGATGACTTGGGTTGTGTAGTCAGTGATTCTGCACTCCCCCCCTCACCGATAATGAAATTCGTTCTCCCAGGGATTTTGGGTGGCCCTTTCCATGATGTAATTCTCTGATGGAGTGTCCCTGTTTAGTGAAGGTGGTTTTAAATGTGTTTTGGGTGTGTCTAGACTTTCTTTTCAGAGCAAATGCTGTGATATCTGAGTGCCAGGCTATAGAAACAAATTTCTTCTTGTTTCTAGGGTGACTGCTAGATCACTGGAAGTAAATGTCATGATTCATGGGCTTCTTTCAGATAGCCATTTGTAGGGTTTCATTGTTGAAGTTGATCGCAGTGTCCAGGAAGTTGATGTTGGTATGGGAATGTTCTAGAAAATGTTTGATGGATTGCTAGTAGTTGGTAAAGTTGTGGTGAAAATCTGAGGGACTTGGTCCTCTCAACAGAGGATGAAAATAGTATGAATATGTTTCAGGTATATCATTGGTTTCATGGTAGGGGGGATTTCCTCCCACAAATCCTTCTTCAAGGTGGCCCTTGAAGAGGTTGACATATTGTAGAGCCATCCTAGTACCTATGGCTGTTCCCATGGATCGGACAAAGTGTTTTTATGCTTAAATTTGAGGTTGTGGGTGAGGATCTAATTGATGAGTTTGGCAATGTGTTTGGGGTGAATTTCTGACTGTTGTACATCATCCTGTAGGTATTTGAGACTTCATGCATGCCATAGTGATATGTGAACTATCACTCTGCTTATGGAGGGCTTTGCTTAGATCTGCATCAAGCCATAGCAGATTTTCATAACTATACATATGACATTGCAACAAACATACTACTATAACATTAACATTCAGTATGTCATGACCATTCCCAAAACCCCGTGCATGACAAATGTTGCTTTAAACAACACATAGTTACATTGACAACAGAGTCCTGTGGCACTTTTAAAGACTAACAGATTTATTTATCGCATGAGCTTTCGTGGGAGAAAATCCCACTTCGTCAGACGCTTTGAAGATAGGAAAGTTACAGAGTGGGAGGAAATTAAATGCAGGGGAGTGTATGACATAGAATCTGGTCAGGCTGTAACAGCAAATCAAAATAGGTGTTAGGATTCAAAACACTGGGGAACAGCACATAGAGGAGGGGGAGGTCAAATCACTTGTTGTAATGCGAGAAAAATCCATAGTCCCTGTTTAATCCCAAGACAACTGAGTCAAATTTGCATATAAATTCGAGTTCTGCAGTCTCTCTTTGAAGCTGTGATTTGTTATTCATCTGTTTCAACACAGCTATTAACAAGTCGTCAAGGGAGTGAGCAGGGAGATGGAAGTGTTCCCCTACAGGTTTTGCAGTGTTGCAATTTGCCACAGGACTCTGTTGTCTTTCTACAATAGACTAACACGGCTACCCCTTTGGAATTTGACACAGTTACATTATAAGAGTAAACATGAATGATACACAATCACCCCATAAGGATGTACATAGGCTGAAGTGTGTCACTGTGGTATCGGGTTCAGTGGTGGGGCAGAAATTTCAGTCCCTTGGAACTGAAATAGCTGTACTTTCCAGTTAGGGGCAGTCTTGATAGGTTGATGATGTTGAATGACCTACAGGTAGGTTTCCTGATTCCCCATATTCTTGCTTCTGGTGCATGCAAGCATGTGATAATTTTGTGTTTGAGATGTTCCTTTCTCGACTATGTAAAGTACAAGAGATGATTCCTCAGTTTTTCTGAGGTCTTTCTGCAGAGCTCTTCTGCCCATTTGGAATTGCATGTAGTAGTCAGAGGGGTACACTGTGGTGAGTCTTCTGGAGATGATGTTTTGTTTGTTGTGTCTCCTCAAGAGGTAGATTTAGCTGTTCACTGTGGCATCTTTCTTCATCTTTTGAAATTCCCATTTAATGAGGGGTGTGTGTTTGTTCCCCCTCTTATGGCCATCTCAGCCTCTTCTGTCTTATGGCTGCTGTAGGATTTTTATGACACTCCCTAACTTTATATTTTAGTGCTACTGGAATGCAGTCTCTATGTAGATGTATCTTAAAATTAGAGTGGTTGCTACAGCAACCTTCGGCCTGTGCAGGATTCGGCTGCAGGTGGCAGTTGATATTACAGAGACTTTACACAACTCAGCATGCTTTTGTGCAGAGACCTCAAGGTGATTCTCTCCATCAGCTCTCCTGTCCCCTCCCTCTGGCGCTAACTCTTTCAGCAGTTAGCCTCTCTCCCCAGAGGATGCTTTGAAAAACAACAAAGCATTTTTCCTGACTTTTGGTGGCATCTCAGTGCCAGTTTATCTTCAATATTTTACTGCAATAGTGTTTGTTGTTTGGGATCTCACAGGCCATTCAGGAGATAGAAAGATGAACTCTTGAAATACAAAAACCCAAGATGTGGCCCCAAGAATCTGAAACGACCCTATACGAACATGCACTGTTCTCTTAAAGGAGCACTGTCTCTGTCAATTTCAACAGTCTTGTAACTACTGTAGTAGTTTTTTTTACTAGAGAAAGTGATAAGATATACCACAATGGCTGTGAGCAGAATAGAAAAAGGGCCAGGGATGTCGAAGAGGGAAAGAAGGAGTAAAATTAGTTTTCCTGAGGTAAAAAGGTTTACTTATCCTGCTTATTAGGAGGATTCCCTGATAGCCAAGTCTGCAATGGATGGGCTTAAATACCAAATGACCTAAATTCTGAGCATGGTTTAGGCAGTGACTTATTAAGGTACACAAGCATACGTGTATCTTTTGACAAGTGATCAGTCCCATTGGCTTTGTCCCTAACTTGCTCTATGGCTTTGAGCAGCTCACTTTCCCACTTTTCTTATCTGTACCACAGGGCATTGATATTTACCCACCTTTCACAGTGTTTTGAGATCTCTTCATGAAGGGCACTTTCTAAGTTCAAGGCACTGTATTATTAATATTTCTTGTAATACCTAAAGCTGGCCAGGTCAGAAATTCCTCAAGGATAGCCTTCCACATGATATTCAGTATTTCTTTTCCTGGTTTCAATGACCTATCGGAAGTCCAGTGGGAAACGCAATTTAAAAAAAAAAAATCATTCAAACTACAAATTCCTAATATTAATCCAGGTAACTGTTGTTTTTGCTGCTTGTCAAATATTGTGTGTTCTTGCATCTAATCTAGTTTGATTTTCTTTTCTTCCTTAATAGAGTTCTGTGAAATATGGTTCTAGTCAAGTTATAGTAAAAATTATTTATATGGGTATTCAGTAAGTTAATATTGACTAGGAATGAAATACTATAATTTTCATTTAGCTTTACTGCAAATGTAACCATGTAATTGTAGGCTCAAACTGTCAGGATAATTTATAGCAGGTTCAGGGTCTCCTTTCCAGGGATGATATTGTTCTAGACTACTTGAAATTCGCTGTTTTAAATTACCAAGTACCTTGAACAGGTTGCAGGAGTAGCCCTATCTGTTTAGCCAGCCAGGGTGGAAACCAGTTTTGGAGCCATCACCCCATCAGCCTCCAAACCAAAAAGAATCTAAACGGCTGCTTTGATTTGCTGTGACAGTCTGACCTACTCCTATGACTTACACTTCTATGCATTTATTTTCCTCCCATTCTGAAAGTCCCCCATTTTTCTCCCAGAAAAGCTCATGTGACAAATTTGTTAGTCTTTAAAAGTGCCACAGGACTCCTTGTTTGTTTTGCTGAACACGGTTACCCCTTTGGAACTTATTTTTTTTTAAAACCCCTCAAATAGTTCAAAGCACTACCCACACAGCCAGCCAATCAGAGTGGAAAAAACAACAAAATAAAAAAGTTGAGTGGTGTGACTCTCCCTGAAATTAGCACCTGAGGTGACTACCCTGCTTGTCTGTCCTTACAACATGACAATCTGACTTCCTTAAATTAAATTATGATTTGAATGTACAAACACTTCCTTCTCCTATTTGTCTCAGGTGTTGAGACACATGGCTTGGATCTGATTATTTTGCACTGGTATAAATCAGGAATAGTTTTATTGGCGAGAAGGGAGTTACACTGGTGTAACATGGATGTGAGATCAGAATCAGTCCTTCAGTCATAGTCTGTTTTAGTGAACAATCAGCGAAGTATTTTCTAATAATCTTCAGTTTATCTACAGCATCATATTACATAAGTACATAACAATCATTATTCTTGACATCATGGCCATATATATTTTCGAGTTTGAACTGCCACGAGATGATAGTGGGCCAGCTGTTTTGCCTTTGTTCTAGCTGCTTGGATTGGGCAGGCCTTAAAAAGGCAGCTGAGTTCCCCTGGACCAGGGATGTTCCTTAGAAGCATAAAGCCAAGTCTACAACAACCATTCCCACCCCTTTGTAAGTTTCTCAGTTCATGGCTATGGCAACCTAGCTGAGACCAAGAACATTCGTTGCTCAGGGCATGAGAGGACAGATCAGGTGTGGAGGGTGGATTCTATACCCCTACGCACATACATTGTCTCAGCTAGTTCATCCCAGACATAGATGGGAACAATTTAGTTGGGACTAAAAGTGTGTGGGGACAGAGTCCTCTCCCCTGCTTCCATTTGGGTCTCCCCAGGCAGCTGCTCAGGAGCCCATCAGAGACCATCTGGAATTGCGACGTGTCTGGATAGAGTGGAGACTTAACAGGTATATGTTCTCTGGAGGGAAGGTGACAGTGGAAGTGCTTGTTTAAGGCCATTTGACTAGATGGGATGTACTGCATAGCACAGTCAATCTTTCCCCAGGGTACAGATAGTGGATTGAAACTGACTATGGAACACATTCTGCCGCCTTTTTCTGCACAAACCCTCTTCCAGACTGCATTTATACAATGGTGTGAAGGCAAGGTAGAATTGCAGCTCTTGCGCTCATGGGATCTACTGAGCAGGGAAAGTAAACTGGATCTCAAATGAGTTGTGTGTGTGTCCTTTGCATACTGCGGAACTCAGTGGCAGAATTTAGCTCAGTACTGAACTTCACTTTGGATTGTGCCACAAAGGCACAATCTAGCCCTGAAGTCACAATCACATCAGTTTCACTTTCCAGTTGGCGCCAAGGGGAAAGCAATGCTATTTGAATATGGCCCTTGTCAGATTCGTTATCAGTTGCTAGCTTGAAGAACAGTATTAGTGGAAACAAATTAGTCTTTAGATTTTTATCATGTGACATATTCAGCAGCTGTCACTGATACTGAAGCCAGGGGTAACAATTGTGCAGAGCTCTTATTATTGATTTGCTCTTAATGATATTCACAAGGAAATTCAAAATGGATAATTTTGGTAATATGAGCACAGGAGGTGCAGAGTCCCACACTTACGTGCAAATGAGGCAGTTTTATTTACACATTTACACATCAGTTAGTCAGTTTCTGTTTACAAACCTTGGATTTGTGTTCCCATTTTTGTGGTTGCACTTCTTGTGCCCGTGTTTCAAAACATCTCCGAGCATTTGAAGTATTTAAGCAATTCAATAATGTCTCATTAAGATGGCAAGTATGTTGAGGCTTGTGATTTCCCCCCACCATCTCTGTAACATTGGCAGAGTGTCATAGGTGAAAACACCACTGCCAGCTGCCTTTTTGCATGTTGCTCAGCAGAAGGCTAGAGAGCTGTGTGATAAAAATACCAATGAGGGATCGATCAACAAAACTTCTCATGGCAATGTTGTATAATGACTCTGGAAAAGATTTGGGGTCATGATGGGTAATCAGTTGATATGAGCTCCTCGTCTGATACTGTGGCTAAAAGGTCCATCCTTGGATGGCTCTCTAGTAGAAGAAGAGAGGATATTTTACCTCCCTATTTGGTACTGGTGTAAGTGCTAATGGAATCCTGTATCCAGTTCTGGTGCTCACAACTCAAAAAAGATGTTAAAAAATTGGAGAGAGTTCAGAGAAGAGCCACAAGAATGACTAAAGGATTAGAAAATTTGCTATATAGTGAAGCTCAACCTATTTACTTAGGGTGTTTAACCTATTTAGTTCAACAAAGAGAAGATTAAGGGGTCTCTTGATTACAGTTTGTAACATGGTACTTGTTGGTATTTGATAATAGGCTCTTTAGTCTAGCAGAGAGAAGTATAATATGATCCAGTGGCTGGAAGCTGAAGCTAGACAATTTCTGACTGGTAATAAGGTATAAATTTTTAACAGCAAGAGTAATTAACCATTGGAACATTTTGACAACTTTAATATGAAGATTGGGTGTCTTTTTTTTTTTTTTTTCCCCCCTAGAAGATATAATCTAGGACTCTGTTACTGTGGTGGGACACCTATCCCTCATTAGCCAGGAAAGGGTTCAGAGGGCCCTGGGAAAACCTGCACGAGAAGTAGCCAATAGGAAAGGGCTGTGTGGCAGACAGTCATGGCTCAGGAGGCCAGTATATAAGGGAGTGCCAAGCAAGTACAATGTCTCCCAGGAACTCAGAGGGAGAACTGTCAGCGCTCTGGACAGAGCAGTGTCTGGCTGTTGGGACCCAGCAGAGCTAAAGGCCTGGACGTTAGGACAGAGAAGGTGCTGAGCTGCGAGGAAGCAACCCAGGGAAATTGACAGAGGAGTTGTGAGACAGGTGCAGTGGAAGGCTGCTGTAGAAAGCTCCCACACACACAGGGTCCCTGGGCTGGGACCCAGAGTAGTGGATGGGCCTGGATCCTCTCACACCCCTGACTGCTATAGGACTGCTGAGACCCCCACAGGAGGTAGCTAGAAAGGACTGCAGAATCCACCAGAAGTGAGGGGGGGTAAAGGAAGGGAGGGAGGGTATGGATTGGGAGTTGACTGGAAGATGAGTCATGAGAAGGAATGTCCAGCAGAGATAGGATTGAGTACAGACTCTGCAAAGAGGAGATGTCTGCCTGGCTGAGAGATGATTCCCCAAATAACCAGCAGGAGGTGCCAAGGCAATGAGGTGGAGCATGTTAGTTATGCAGAATGGAAAACTAGATGATCATAGCAGTCCCTTTTGGCCTTGGAATCTTTGAATGGTGGTAGATTTTTACAACAACCTCAATGAAGACACAACCCTGATTCCATGAATTTCCAGAAAATATCTCAAGTCCTTTAATGAAAATTCTCATTAATAGCAATAATAAACAAATTATACGTTTAAAAATGTGTAGGAACAAGTTGTTATACCAATGGCTTTTAATATTTTTTTAAGACATGTCTTCATAAGTTACGTATGTATCCTATAAAAAGAGGACCTGATCTCACCATATTTATTTCCATATTGCTCAGTGTGCTCGTTGTCAGTATGACTGCAGAGAGTTCAGCCTGTTTCAGGAGCAGATCCACATTTTAAACACAGTATTTATAGACGTGATCTTAATTTCAAATGTTAGAGCAGATTTGGCCTGCTGGGTCCATGATTCTATATTGCTGTCTTAAGACCGATTCCTGTCACTTTTAAACTGTAACACCTTACTCTGAGTGGTCTCAATGAAATCTTACCACACCCTTAGTAAGCAGAGCCTCAATATTAAACAGCAGGTGGCTCCTGAGGAAACTTTGCAATCCTGGCCAAGGCTTAAAAGGAAAAAAAATCAACCCACATGTTCACATAAGTGAATGACTTCTGGGCTTTGGGTGGGGAGCAAAAGTCTAGTAGTGTTTGATTTACATAGTGCATTGGGAAATTGGTTAGGAACATCTAGTATTCTATAAGCAGTCACTTAATTTCAGGCTGGAAATCAAGAATCTCTACTGAATGCCTGCTTTGTACACTCCTGCAGAGCTTGGACAAGTATGAACATTTTCCCTTTCACCTTCCCTTTCCCATCTTCTAATGCTCTCATACTCTTTTTTTCTTTTTCTCCCCATTATTACCGCCCCTCCCCCCACCCCATTTCATATATGTATAACAGCTTGTGTTGCTTCTGCTGTCACGTTTTGGCATTCAGCCTGTACTTATCTTGTTTTCATTAATTATCAGACTTCTATTGACTTTTTTTTTGGGGGGGACACCCAAAGCTGTTATTGCACCACACCTATAGATTGTTGATAAGTTTGGCCAAATCTTTATCATCCTTGTTTTCCTTAATTAACTAGACCCTTTCTATCATTAAGAAAGGCAATCGCAAGCTACATTTATTCAAACTTGAATGTCTGACTTCAACTACATGTTCATCGAATATAATGCTTTAGGGCTTGTTGAAGTCAAAACTTGGCAGCACAACTCAAGTCAATGATCTGTGTCCAATGGCCAGAGTCAGCGGTTGGGGTAGGAGGACCTGGATTCTCCTTGCTTCACCAGGTTCTAAGCCAGGACCCTGTGAATAATAGCTCAAATATTTGGCCTAAGCACTAGGGGCAGGTACCCTTATGCCTATTCCATTGATACTTCCTACGCCAGCTTTGGTTCCTCCATAAGTGCCACTGGTGAGTTTCTGGATTTCCCCTAGAGTTCTCTCTGATAATCTTCAGAGGGTCTTTCTCTATTAGCTGTGGCCTGTTGTTCCCAGACTCTGTGTGGTGAAGAATCTGTGGCAGTTTGACCATGGGGCCTACTCTGTCAGCTGCGTAGTTCCTCAATGGTTTCTCTGCAGGAGCTTGCAGCACACAACTGCTCTCCTGTTCTGTCCACCCACACTGAGCTGAGATTCTCCCTTTTGAGCCCTGCCTCCTATGTGAGCAGTCACAGCAGATGCAACTGGGTGGGGCCTTCTGGTACCAGAGCTGTTCTTTAACCCTTAGCTCACCAGTGTGGGGACTGCACAGCCCATCACAGAACTAGATGAGTTCTTCAGGACACAGCCCATAGAAACTGGCAACTTGTTGCTGCACTGTCCCACAGCTGCCCTGAAAAGGAAATGGGAACAGGACCTTGGTCACAATTTCCTCTCGGAATGGAGGAAGTAATTTACTGATGGTCAGTAGCAATTCTGCTGGCTGGAGCATTGGGGATGCTATGAGGGTTTTCACCCATTCCCCAGCCCTCCCTCCTGATTCTCCCCTAACCTGCACTGGTGTGAAGGGATAAGTGATTATACAGCTCCTGTTATCCCTTCAGATCTGGATCTAGGTCCAAGATGCTCCTGCATGGGTGAACTCTCTGGACCAGAATCTAGCTTTTAGTTGACAACCTATTACAATGAGATGAGGGTGTTCAACTGCTCTGAACCCTCTCCAGTCTGCATGAGAGAGGTTGGATTTTAAGCATGCATTTAATTTAAACAACCTTCAAAAAGTTACACAATTTCTTTTTTACCAGTATTTTGTTTCTTTTCAGCACCTATCTTCAAACCTTGGGCACATCACCATTTGAAAAACAATATTCAATGAAACACTTTAAAATCCTGTAGCAAGTATATCATCCCCTCCACCCTCTCTCCCCACCCAGTATAATAGCTCCAATGCAAAATTAAAATTAAGCACATTCTTGTAAAGTCCCTCCTTCCCGGTCAGTTGCCCAAGATGGGTTTTGCAGAGTGGCTGGATGTGTGGAAAAAATCTAGGTTGTGATGCTCCTGGGTAAGAAACAGATTCCAAGGGCGAGTATCCTTCACAGAAGATATCCTGCCAGCAACTCCCTCTTTCTGAAACCAAGGGTATGGAACTTGGACACCTCCACTGGTCATAGCTATGAGATTATCATACAAGTCAGAGGTTCTCTTCATGGAGCTGATTGGGAGTTTTTAGACACATTTTCATCTGAAAATGCTAAGGCATCAAAACCAAAATTGACCCCAAAAAAGGGTCAGTTTCAATACATTTCCCATACTTTTGACAATAGTTTTGAAAATGGCAAAACAATATATTCCAATGTTTTTAAATGGAAAAAACTCAGTTTTTCAGTTTGAAACGATGTTTGGTAATTTATAGGATAAAAAATTTTAAAAGATTGAAATCAAAGCAAAAGCTTTGAAGTTACTGAAATGAAATATTTCTATTGTCTTGATCTGATTGTGACAGAGGAAGTGACAACTCGCCTTTTTGAGGCACATCATTTAATTTGTGAGTCGCCACATTCTGCCCTAATGCAATTTTTGGTTGGTCTCGGTGTAGCCTCAAGTATACTAAATTGCAATACTTGAACCTCAGTGACAACAGTAGCAGGATCCACATCTTTTAGAAAGGTCACACTAGACAGAAGAAAGAGCGCCTGGCTACAGCTGCCTTCTGAGCATCTGGGAGCAGCCAGGATTTAATAATATTTCCAGATTGAGAAAATTAATTGTCTAAAAAAAAAAAAAAAAAAGTGGCCATACTCTGAGTCATGTGTGTTAATATAATCATCTGCTTTTCTGGCTGCATTTCCAGTTTACTGATATTACATCAGTCTCTTTCTGGTCTCCAACTTTATTATCTAGCTAGCCATCATGCAGCCCCGAATCCTATATAGACAGTGGGTTATTCGTTCCACTGCATCAATTGATATTCCTCAGTCAAGTTTGTGATGTACAACTACTGTGCTCTACAGCCATTTTAAAAATATCTATCTATCTATCTATCTATCTATCTATCTATCTATCTATCTATCTATCTATCTATCTATCTATCTATCATAAATGTCCAGAGCGCACGCTGCAAATGAGCTTTTATAGATTAAACCGTTCTAAGATTTAATTCTACTACACTTTCCTTCTTTGAACCTTTCCTCAAGTCTCATTTGTGCATAATGCTCACAAGAAATCAATCAATTTTTGATGTCTTGATGGGCAGGTGGAGATAGTTGGCACTGATTTTATCATTAAGACCAGATTTTGATCTCTTACTCATGTTGATCAATACCTTACCCCACAGGTATTCCCTCTGAATTCAATAGGATTACTGATGATGTAAATTGCTGTTCAATTTGAGTAAAATTGTTAAAATCTGTCCCTTAGATTGTCCCTCTCCCAGAAAACATGCCATGGGTGTGACTGGTGCAATTCTAAAAAGCGTTGTCCAGCAATGGTTCTAACCCCTCTGGAAGACCTCTGCATACCCCAGGGGTACACAGGATCGTCTAGATGTTTGCCTTGTTTTATACCAGTGTACATAAAAAAGCACTAAAAGCACTAAAAAAGTCAGTACAACCTAAAATTTCATACAGAGATTGATTTGTTTATGCTGCTCTAATACTATACACTGAAGTGTAAGTGCAGTATTTGTATTCCAGTTGATTTATTTTATATTTAGTTGGTAAAAATGAGAAAGTAAGCAATTGTTCAGTAAAAGTGTGCTGTGGTACTTTTGTATTTTTATGTCTGATTTTTGTACTTGGGGTACGCAAGACAAATCAATCTCCTGAAAGGGGTACAGTAGTCTGGAAAGACTGAGACCCACTTTCTCTGGAGTGCAGGTTCTGTGTAGGAGGGAGTCCTAAATGACTTTAAGCCATCTTTTTACTCTCCAAAACCTTGGCTGCTCTAGAGCACCTGGGGTATGTTAGTCATGACAGGCCTAAATTAAAGTAGCCCCCCACCCACATGCCAGGGGGTGACTTTAAAAAATCTTGCAGAACAAGAGCACTCAATGGGAAAGCTTTTCAGTCCATCTGTGACCCACATTATTTTGCTGCTGTATTTCTCACTTGTGAATGTGAGATGACACGCAGCTTTCAGGCCAAGACACATTTTCAACTTGCGTTCCAATGTTACCACAAATTGCTTTTCAGAGTGAAAATTCTTAGAAATATCTGCTATTTAAGAATATGGTAGTCAGTCAGTCCTGGATGAGAGCTAAGATAGCCTGAAGGCAGAGAATGGTCTTTGCTCACACTAGATTATCATTTTGCATTAGTTTGTTTTATTCTTTGAGTCTTAGGCTGTGAAAGAAACCAACTGAAGTGACTTATGGTATGAGCCTAGATGATTGTAATGGTCTCACTTGGCCTTAAAATCTGCAATAATCCAGTATGAACAAAGATTCTTTCCCTTAACAATAGTTATGGGAGAATAGCTCTGATATTTAGATGATCCTTTGTGGCACATTATCCAAAGAAATGATTATGCTATAGCGAAGGTATGTGCCTGTGTCAATGAGGACACTGGACATTTTTTTTCTTTAACTAAGCGGGACAGTGTGACCTGATGGCTAGAGCACTGGACCAGGACTCAAGAGACTGAATTCTGTTCCTGGCTCTGCCACTGGCTTTCTGGATGACCTTGGGCAAGCCACACACCTTTCTGAGGCCTCAGTATCCCTATCTGTAAAATTAACATAATGATACCTCCTTTGTAAAGTACTTTGAGATGTAGTCATGAAAAGTACAATAGAAAAGCTAAGTTGAGGTCTCATTCAGAATCCTGCTAGTTGCCAGCATTTAATTATCAAAACCTTAGAGAAACCATCTCTATTAAAGAGAGAGTTTTTTTTTTAATAAGTGACAATGTTATATTTTTTTCTGAAACTCCCAAAGGGGGCAGCTATGAAACTTCTGTTTTTAACTTTGCTGTCTATTAGGTGTGCATTGTGCAGAAAAGGGACACCAAGAAAATGTACGCCATGAAATATATGAATAAACAAAAGTGCATTGAAAGAGATGAAGTCCGGAATGTTTTTCGGGAGCTACAAATCATGCAGGGCCTTGAACATCCCTTCCTAGTCAATCTGTGGTAAGCAAACCTTCAAAATTTTATGATGCTCCTATTGTTATCTCATTATTGCTGAATCAATTCAAGAACAGGGAGTTGAAAGGATTCTTGGATTCTCCCTCCCACCCCCTTTTTTTTTAAGCTCATTTAATTTTTTTTCCTGTGGTTTTGCC
This sequence comes from Pelusios castaneus, assembly GCA_007922175.1. Lineage (NCBI taxonomy): Eukaryota > Metazoa > Chordata > Testudines > Pelomedusidae > Pelusios > Pelusios castaneus. The sequence goes on from ML685851.1 coordinate 5,156,991, forward strand.
TCCATAAATACTTTAAAAGTGCCCTTTCATGTTGGAATGGTTAAATGTAAAAATTTTCCTTTTTTACTTGCTGGTTTGTTTTCTCTCTAAACTGTTACAGTAGCTGTGTGCAAATCATGGTCTCCCATGGTTTATCATTTTCCTTGATGATAGCTTTGCTAGGCATTTGATTACAATTTTGCTATATTGAAATCACATTGTAAATACTTGTAATGATAAAATATGCTTTGAGCAAGGAACGATCTGTTGATGCAGATGAAACTAAAGGAGGAAAAGCTTATTGTTTAAGGAGGGTAACTAGGCAGCCCATGAGACTCTCATTCTGGATCGGATGTTTATAAATCGCACATGCACACACAAACATGGGACTGAATATGTCAACAAATATGTCCCTCCCTTTTTGCATCTTGCCAATGCCAACTACAGCATCTCCAGAAGATTTTCCTCCTTCTAATATCTTTCAGGATCATTTTCTTCTATATAAAACGGCTGTTTTCTTCTTTGATTCACCACCATACAACAGGATTGTAGCCAGACTTGATTTTCTGGCAGGGCCTCTGGCTGCCAGGTGGGCTGGTCCAAAAAAAACAAACTTCCTGCTTCTGGGCACATGGCCAGAAGCAGGAAGCTCAGGAAGCCATCAGTCAAGGAAGCTCCAGTTGTGTTGGTAGCTTAAGGAGAGCTTGTGTGGGCCTGCTTTCAAGGTGGGTGGGATAGTACACCCCTGCCATACAATGTACATTGTAGCAAATCACCTAGTTATTCTGGACACTGAGTTCAGAAAACTGAGAATAACGGATTGTCACAGGATGCACATCTGTGCACCCCTAGGGCATGATCTCTGAAACTTTTCTGTACACCTTTGCAATGTAATTGTGTGATTTGAAACTAAATGTGCCCTGCAGGGTTCCCTTATGAAGGCTCGTAACATATATTCTACATAATTACCATGGTACCGTGTTTCCTACAGCAACATGTGTGTACAAGTGTGAAGCATGTTACAGGGTTCAGACCCCCAGAACTATCTCTAGCACAGAGGCTGGAGAATTAGATGACAAAGGGAATGCAAACACCCTCCCTGGATCAAGTAGAAGTAAAGAGAATCACACAGCAGTACAGATAGGGAAGGACTGTCAGAAGTTTGTAAAAATGAAGACACAGACTGTTTGGGGGAGAAGCTGCAGGCTTTTGCCTGAGAGATTCCATCTTGCAACTTTCTCCAACTTCAAGCAAGATCTGGGCCCTGCCTTGTAATAGACAGAGAATGGCTGTAAAACACCGAACAGCTGAACACCTTGCACATAATCTTGAACTATGAGGTTATTTTAGGTAGAGCTAATAGATCAGCATGCCGTTTACACCTTTTATTTGATAGTGGTCACTCCTGACTCATTTATATTATGATTCTGCCTTGATTGGCCATTTTCTTACTTTAAATCATACTCTGATCAATAAATTAGTATTTGTTTTATCTAAAGCTCTGTGGTCTTTAGAGGGTGTTGATGTGGATGACTGGGCATGATCCACTTCTTTAAGTAGACGGACTTAAGACTATGGTGATTGGGGATGGGTCCCATGCCCTATGAGACAGTAACTCCTGGTGTAGTATCTGGAGCTGGGAGTGCTTGCTTGGAGATTGACACTTGTGTGGCTAGTGGATTTACACCCACTGCCTGGGACCAATTACACGCTGGTGGCTAGTGTGGACTCACTCAGGAGTGACTCGTCACCTGGCAGGGTGGGGTGAATTCGGGTTCAGAAGTGGAGTTTAGTGGGTTACATTGGCACACCAGACCAGATCTGGGGAGCAGCGAGGTCACACAGATATCGTAGGCAGCCATTTTTATGATAAAGATAATGATAGGAAGTTTGAATGTAGCTGGGAGTTGCAGAAGTCTGGATATAAGAATAATTATCATTCATCAGGTGGCAGGTGGAAAGTTCAAAAGGAGATGGCCTGACTCCAGTGATGATTCAAGTATTTTCATAGATAAGGCAGTAGAGAGAGGATTTTACTGTGTGATGTGTCATGGATAACAGAATCTCTATCATCTCCCAAATTACTTTTCTCTTATGGAAAATAAAATGGCTGGGGATAGCATTCAGACATCTACTCCTCCACAGGTACTTTGATGACCTCCATTATGGTATCTGAGTGCCCCAGTCTCACATAGTAGGTCTGATAATTTTTTGGCAAAGAAACAATGAATGGATCCAAATGTACCTCTGGTAATTTCATAAATTATATTGCATATGTCTCGAAACATTGACAATGGGATGCAAGTTTTTTTCATTTCTGAACTGAAAATTACCTGGATTATTTGCTATAGGAATAGAAAGTCATAACCTTTTACAGGGGCATAGACAGCCTCTGTTTTCTGCCTGTGCCCCTGCAAGTACAGAGTGGGCCTGGCCAAAGGCAGCCAGGGAGGGGGAGAGCCACCATACCTGTCAGCTTTGCAAACTTCATCACCGCAGGTATGGGGCCAGCCAGCAGCCAGTGGCTATGGCTGTGAAGTTTGTGCCACTACCAGGGGCTAAGGTGGGTGGGCCTCAGGGTCAAGTGGGTGGGCCTGGGCCCATCCGTGGCTATGCCCCTGACCTTTTTAGTAGCTCTTCAGTTAGTGGCTGGGTTCCTTGTCTGCAGGTTACTATATTGTGAACAATAGTCTGTTCATGCTTTGGAATATTGCTAGTGTTATTTTTCTTGAATCTTCAATATTAGCTGCAGTGGCAGAGAATACAGTTTGTTGATTCAGTAGAGCTTGATGTTCATAAGAAAAGACCATGGTCTTGGTTCAGGGGTGACGATGCTTGGCTGGATTTATTGTTTACAGAGCATAGTACTAGTGCCCCATTGGAGCTACAGGTATGCTGAGACATACATACCTATAGCAACGTATAAGTTCAGTCCAGACATCAGGACGCTGTTCTCTAGACTAGCACAAAGATACACCTCTTATGACTTTGCAAACAAGTAATGAATTACACTTCAGATGTAAAGTTACTACTCTTATCCTTGTACCCGATAGTTTGAACATAACATCCTCATCCATTATCTTGTCAGTCTCTCTTCATCTTTGAGTGGTCGGTGTGTTCTTGTACCATCTCTTAAGAATATAATTACATAGATACTAGAGAACACTGTGTTTCTGTACCATCATTTTAGGTCCGAAATCTGCTTACTTGGTTAGCTGCGACCCAGTATTACTATTCTGAAAGGTCTACCCTAATTCATAGTTCCTACATGGCCTACACAAGCTTGCTACAGTTCCTAGCTGTCTTTCTGAATGGACAACTAGCCAATCTCCTCCTGGCTATTATTTTGCTTATTCTCTGTCTGCATGGGTGAGTAATAGAGAGCTATCTGATCCACTTAGTGTCAATCTGGCATCTTTCATGAACACTAAGGGGCAGTGTTTCTTCTAGTATATATGGATACAATCAAGCTGTGCCCATTTATACCAGCACAGTTAGGGCAACGTGTACATATGATAGATATTATAAAAACCAGGAAAACTTCAGGGCTGGATGAAGACACCCAAAAGACCACAGAATTCCAAAAAGACCTGCATGATAAAAGATGTTTAACAATGATCTAAAATTGGGTAACGGATGATAAAATCCTATCTACGGTGCCTATTTGGCCCCTATTAATTTAGTATTTCAGCACATCACAATTGTTGATATATTTATCCTCATAACTTCTGTGAGGTATGGGAGTGTTATCCACATTTACAGTTGGGGATCTGAGCTATCTTGAGGCAGAGATTCATCCATGGTCACACAGGATATGTGTGGCAGAGTGGGGACTTGAAATTCAGTTTCCCAAGCACTAGAATAGTGCCCTGAACACTAGGCCATCTTTCGCTGGATCTAATCTAGTTGGCATTTGGATAGACAGCATGCTTCGAGAATCCTACATGTATTTTGTGTGCCTTCTGCTGGATCTCCCGAGTTTCTACAATTACAGGCTTCTGATGTTAGTTCCATATTTCAAGCTTGTTTGTTTGTTTGTTTCTCTCTGATGCTCACAAGATATTCCACTCCTTAACTTTAGTTCCTGACTTTTTTTAATATATTGAAAGGGTACTAATAAAAAAAATCTGTATCATCTGTCATGTGAATATATTCTTTGTTCCAACAAAAGTATATACATAGATACAGTCATCTATTGCATTATGGTTATTGACTAAAAAAAGGAAATTATTAAATACAATGAAAAATGGGAACATTGAAAAGATTAAATGAATGTTTCTGTTTAATGTATTTTCTGTTATCCAAAATATTAATAATCTTAAAATAATGGAATTTTCATTGATCACCCATGCAATGAGCAATCTCTTCAATATATTATTGCTTGCAGTTTGATGCTGTAGTAATCAACATGAATTAATTTTCCATTGTAGTTACAGTTCACATGGCTGATTAACAGGATTCCCTCTGATGCATCAATTTTTACTATACTATTGGGGGAAAACACCTGAAGAAAACTAGCATCTTGCCTCATTTTTATTAAATTTAACTCACAAGCAGAACTTATTATTTTAATTATGAATAGCATTTCATAATATCTGATACAGAGATAGGTCATTTACCCTCCTCCCAGAATGTTAAATAATAGCCTGAATAAAATTCAGTTTTTCAGAAGAGGTTTCAGGGTTAGATTTATAGCATATACTTAGCGAATAAATGTGTGTGAAGGGATGTAGGCCTTGTAAAAAACTTTCTCAGTTTTGCATATGTTTCCAACAAGGATTTCTTCTTTTTACTGAAAAACACCCCAGGTTTGCATCTCTTCTGTGTCTTACATATTTCAAACACAGATGAATGAGCTGTAGAAATGCCAATTCTTAGCCCAAACTCTTGCTAAGACCAGCACACAAGTGTAGACTGCAACATCTTACTTTATAGTGCTCTGTAATATTTTATTCTTCTCTTTCTCTCCTCCATGCCCACATTTAGGTACTCTAAGCCAAGCTCTTCTGCATTTTTATAAAGGCCCCACAAACCATCTTTCTTCCAAATGACATTAGAACTGAGTCAAGGACCCAAGTTTAAATCCCCTATATACCAATGCATTGCACTGCCTCTGGACTTGGTACAACTTCTGAGTATGAAGGGACTGACAATCTACTCCAAGAAAACCATAAAGACCCATTGCTGGTAGTAGATTGTCCTTGTCCAACAGATCAGGTGTTGAAAACTGCTGGCACAGAAGGGAGATGCATTTTCAGCACCATTCCTGAAAGTTTGACTGAGACCTGTTGAAACAATGTGGCAATCGTGGTGTGTGTGTGTGTGTGTGTGTGTGTGTGTGTGTGTGTGTGTGTGTGTGATTTTGCTTAAAAACATAACCTGTCAAAATTGTCAGTGTTTTCAGTGTCAGTTGAGGGGAATATTATTAATGTTATCGTGAATCATTTTTATTAAGAAAAGGCTTGAGGACCAGCCCAGAATAACTCCATTATACTAGGCAGTGTAGTGGATGGTCCCTTCCCCAAGAGGAGAAAGACTCGGGCTAGGGGAAAGGGTAGAACACACAAGTGAAGTGAGCCATGCAATGGTATCAGACAGTATGTTCATTCCATCATGCGAATTTTGAGTTTATTTACTTAGAAGGGGATCTGCTAAGTGGAAAGAAAAGTTCCACTGAATAGTACTAGATTCAGGGCAATTCTAAGGGGATAGGTAGCCCTGTATCAGCCCCCTTTTACCTCTTTGCCGCCTCCAGGGCAGCAATCCCTGCTTTGGCTGCATCTGCTTCTAGAAGCTGTGGCAGGCTCCTCTGCAGTTTCAAGAATTCATCACTGTCAACGTACAGGTCATTTTCCTTGTCTGCTCAGAGCTATATGTTTAATGCATTTACACCATATAAAGCTGGGTTGGCAACATTGTCAGAAGAGTGATATAGTTTGATATATTTTCCTTCCAACATAACACTGTCTGGGAGGTGTGTGTATTTCACAAGACAAGCGGACAGGAATTTCACTGGTTTTAGATTACTGCTGCAGGCTACTAGCCCACATTAAACCAGCATCAAATTCAATTAAAATTGGAAATAACAAACTATAAAGGATACTAACTATGGCCAAAATATGGATGACAGTCTCTCAGATTCTTGGCAAAACTTTCTCTGCTGCATTCATAATAACCGGGTTATGCTTCTGAATAAGTCAACAGTAAATTGCCTGTTTTAACTCAAACATGAAGTGCTCTCCTTGGACAAACACTAGGGGCACCTTTTTCACATTTTTTAAATTTTCTACTGGCTCAGAGGTAGGATACCCCAGGACTGGTTTCTGCAGAGCAGTTTGCAACACTAAACTGGCACCAGAAGTGTACTTTTGGATAGTGAACAGTGTCTTGAGCAATGTTTATTTATGTACATCATCAATCCAGATTATGAGCTGTCCCTGCAGGGCCGCAGAAGCATAAAGAAGAAACTCTTCTCTACTCTTTCTAGACTCTGGAGAGACACGGGTGGTCCCTCACAATAGCAGTTGCTTGCTCCCTGTGTCCTTAGAAGCAAGGCGTCTCCATCCCAGCTCCTTTTTAAAATGATCTACTCTATCCTAATGGATGAACTAGACAGTGTGCATGCACATGGCCCCATGTGCAGGCACATTCTCTCTGAGGATTGCCCTTAGACTGTTCCCTATTTTCCCTACAAAGGGCTGTGGCGTTGATTCTACGAGTATGTTGGAAACAATTTGATACCATGATGGTTTAGTTAAGTTGCATGAATTTACAGGGCATAAAAGGGGTCATGAAGGCAAAGGTGTTAACTCCATTTTAAACAACGTTTGAGGCATGGTATACAAAGAACATAAGCTGCCAACTACCATGTCAAACACGCCATTTGAATCTTTTATTAAAGATACAGAAAAGAAGGAAGAACAGTGAAAGCATTTGAAATGTGAAGCATTAAGTGAGGCTTTTCATGTTAATAACATCCCTTGTTTCCTTTTCCTTTATCTGGAGAGAGCTTTTCAGACAAGGTGGTTTTTTCTTTTAAAGGCTCTTAGATGGTATCCTAGATGGTAATAATGAGCATTTTGGGAGTGGCAGGAAAGAGAAAGTTAACTGAGATGGGCTGAAGCTCCTATTATCGCTGCTGCTGTTTAATGTCTGATCCCATTTCCTAAGAAGACAAAACAAACATTTAGCTGTCTTTTTCTGCTTACGGCAGTGTTGCAAAATACAACATTAAGCTAGATCCTTGTTATACAGAAGGAAATAGGAGAGAGGTAGGAAAGGGGGGGGGGGGGGAAATGAGGTGGGGAAGGAAAAGGGCAAGTAGTGGGGACAAGGGAGTGCAGAATGGAGGCAGAAGTCTCACATCGCAGATCGTGGTTGGCTCTGACTGAACTCCAGCTTAGGGGGCAATGTTCTCTGGCCTGTTCTGGTACGGACATCTCCCAGGGTTAGAATGAGTAAGGCCCAGGGACTCAGGAAATGGTGGGAGTGGCAGCCATGGTGGTTAATTTCACTCCAGAGGCAAATGTCCTTCTGTAAGGACCCTAATGGGAGCGAAGGATTGAATATCAATTCTTCTCATTATTTGGCCCATTATTTGGGCATAGTTTTCAGCATGCCAGTTTTGATTCACTGATGTCCAGTTTTACAAGTTAAACAAGTCGTGTTTACCAAGCATGATCTTAGCACAGTTCTTGAATTACATCAGTGACTATTTTTTATTTGGACTAATTGACTCTTTTTCGATCAACGTTTGTTGTTGTAGGTTATTCATAGACTCCAAGGCCAGGAGGGACCATTGTGAGCATCTATTCTGATCTGCTGTATAACACAGCCATGGAACTTCCCCTAAATAATTTTTTGCGTGTGCGTGTGCGTGTGCGTGTGCGTAAAAATTTCCACCCTTAATTTAAAAATTGTCACTAATGGAGACAAGTGTTCAAAATGGTTAATTACTTCCACTCTTTAAAATGTATGCCTTTTTTCTTGTTGGAATTTGGATGGTGCTTTATCTTTCTATGCTATTGTAACCTTCGGGTGGGCTAAAATTAATTAAATTGCCCTTCTCCAGTGCCCCACAGAAATACACCCCAACCCCTGTGGAGAAAAGCAGCTGGAGACCCAGGATCCAGTCTGTACAGGACTCACAGCGAAGCTTGCTCAGAGCTACACTCACACATTAAAATACTACTAAAAACAAACATAACAATGAACTTTATTAACTACTAACTAAATGAACCTTATCCTAAGAAAACAAACTACAATTAACCAAGAACAATCCCTTGCATGAAAGATACCCAAGAGTCCCAAAGTCTGTGTGGAGTTCACCCAACTCTCAGCTACAGTCTCTGTTCCAGTGTGGAAGCTTGAGTGGCAAGAAATCGCTGTCCTCTTCTTCCTTTGCTGGGATCCTCTGTAGCATTACATTCAGGCTTTCTCTTCTCCTCTGCAACCAGCCCTCAGTCCCATATGCATGTCTGCAAGGTCTGGTGCAAATAACTCCTTTACATGGAGAAAACATCTTGTTCACTCCTGGCTCAGCTCCTCTCCAGAACACTGAGCACATGGTCTCCCCTCAAGGCAGCTCCTGCCTGCTGTCTGCTCAGGCTGCTGCTCTCCAGTCATCTGACTGAGAACATCACATCACACCAGCAGGGTACACTGTGGAGCATGCTCAAATTGCTACCACACCCTGCCTCTGGAAGTTTCCAGTTGTGGGTCACTAATCTGCCCAACAACAGTAACCCACCCTCAGCAGGTCTCTCAAGAGATAGCCTTTTCAGGCATATGGGTTACACTATCCTGAAGAGCCCCATATTAAATATGTTTTCCATATAGATACTTATGGACTGTTCACCTTCTTAATCTTCTCTGTTCAGCCAAATAGGTAGAGCTTCTTAAATTTTTCACTATAAGGTTTATTTTCTATATCTTTCATCATTCTCAGGGCTCTTCTGTGAGCTCTTTCTATTTTTTTTAATTGTGTGCACCCAAAATTGAAATAGTATCTTAGCTGTGGTTGCTTCACTGCCAAGCGGAAGTAAAATAACTTCTCAATTTCTACTCACGAGTCTTCTGTTTATGCAGGCCAGGGTTACATTTACACTTTGGACATAGCGTCATATTGGGAGCTTATAGTCAGCAGATTATCCACCATGATCTGCAAATCTTTTTCAGAGTCACTGCCTTCCAGAATAGAGTCCCTCATTCTGGAAGAACAACCCACATTATTTGTTCCTAGATATATGCATTTTCATTTAGCCATATTAAAAACAAAATTTGTTTGCTTGCACCTAGCTTACGAACACTGCTCTTAATCAGTGACCTGTCATCTTCATTTACCACTCTCTCTTTTTTTTATCAGCTGTAAACATTATCAGTGACAACTTTATATTTTCAGCCAGGTCACTGATAAAAATGTGTTATAGTGTAGACCAAGAACCAATCTCAGTGGGATTCCACTTGTGGCACTACATAAATGTTCATTCACTTTTTACAGTTGAAGTCACAAATAGGACACATTTGTAGACCCAATTATCACAAGAGTTCCACATTAACTGAACAGCACATGCTGGACATAAATCCTACACACCTGCAGACTCAGTTGTTCTTGCTACAATCATATGAGGGAGCTTAAAGCTTCAAGGTTTGTCCATCTTTCTGAAGTATCAAGTGGTACAAGAAGACAGTGAAGTGTGAACAGGAGATGAGGAAAGCTGGTGAATCCCTATTTTCACTGCTGTAAGTTGATGCTTGTGCTGTGGAGTAAATAGTTAGTGGACCCTTTCAATCTGTCCATCCATCTACTGTGAACCTCCTTCCTGTTCTTCTGGCCCCACCTGAACCAGCCAACCTTAGGTGGGACATGTGGGAAGGCAAATGCTAGTAGGGACCACTTTGTCTAGTTAGTGTATCCACTGGTGACTTGCAAAATACCTGAGATAAGAGGTGTTGGTGAAGAAAATGCCAGAAAGACAAGGTGTTAGGGAAAGTGTGGAGGGGGCAAAACCAGCAGAAACTTGTATATGTGTTTGGGGAAAACTGAGCTAGGGTGAAAGCCTTGCACAGATAAGAGGAAAGGGACTGAAGTGGGGGTATGAAACAAATAGGGCAGGATGTGGGAAGAGAAAGACCTATGACAGCTTCTGCTTGAGTGTGAGACCGTTGGGAGTTTGAGTGGCAAAGGGAGGGTTATTCAGGTCAACTTGGTTGGAGTCTAACAATCTAGCTGTTTTGCATGAGCCCAGAGGCTCGTATTATAGAATGCTAACTAAATAAATAGCAGTAGCCAATCAGAATTTACCACTGATTTCTCTGTTTACAGATGCGATCAGAATGTATGACTTGACATGCCTTCCTTTGTTTTTCTGTTTATGCCAATTATTTGAATTGCATAGCTGTAAAGTGCTAACCGACAATGCTGAAATTGTGTGGCCGTGTTTTAAATCCATCTGTTGAGTGGTGCCCTGGTGACTAATCTCTAAGAGCAATCACTGCTGCTTGATCAGTCTCTCACTGGAGTTATGTCAGGTTCTTCATCTTAAAACACAAGTTAAGGGGCATAATTTGGAAACTAGCCTTTGGCTAAACATGGTTGGATTTGATTTATTTCCCTCCCTCTGCTGTAGATTTTTTTATTTCAGCAGCTATCTCTCTGTGCATTTGGGGATTAAGAAAGTATACAGTCCCGAATCCTTAGTGGATCTAATTTCTTCTGCATCATCCTTAGTGAGATAAATGTTTCATTTTACATGGCAGGGCTGCTCTGGAACTCCAGACCCTAGAAACCTGGATGCCCCTGAAATCCACCAGGAAGCCCAACAGCTTCTGTCAGAAGAGCCCTCTCTGTGATTTGATGAAAGCTGACAAACCTGAGGTGCTTACATGAAAGATTTTTGGTTTGACATCAGCATGTTGCATTGTGAAATTCTCAACTAGACCTTGTACTAGTGCATCAAACCCCCCTTCCCCCCCAGCTTTCAGTCAGTTTAATTAAAATAGCTCTAAAGCTAAATTACTCTTGTGCATGTATGATCATGTTTGCTCCCCATATATGGCCAGAGGAAGACAATCCAGAACCGTAGGCACACCCCTCATGGCTGTCACCATGGCTACTCGACTTCTTGATAGTGGGAGGAGCCATTTGTACAAAAGCAATTTAATGGGTTTATGAAAGGCCATCCACTCATACCTCTTTGAGCAAGCTATGCCTGCCTAGATTGCTTTACTCTGTCAACTGAGATGTGCCCAAAGAAAGAGGTGCCCCTTTTGTTAGGGGGTATTTATTAACACTTTCAAGGCTAATGTGGCGTGAAGGTGGCTCAGAAGGGGTCAATTAACCATATAGGCTGCATTAGGGGCAGGTTGGGAGGGGAGGGTGTGTGGGGCAGGGGAGGGGAGAGCCAGGGACTGAAAACACTAAACAAAAATGAAGCCCAATTCGGCAGGTGCAGGTTGAGGTTGTATAAAGCCAAAAAGTTGAGAGCAGAAGGGGGCTGTAGGAAGAGGGTCTATACGTACTCTCTGAGAGAAGAGAGATGGGAAGGAGGAAGCTCAGTGGGACGAATAAGCTGATGGACCCCATCTCTGGAAGAAGGAACAAATGCAAAGGAGTTTGCAGGGAAAGAGGACCTGAGAAGACATGGTAGGAAGAAACTCAAGGAAATAGCAGCAAGGACGGATACTCTCTAGATCTTGACTGCAGGGCTGGCGTTACCATGAGGTGAACAGAGGTGGCTGCCTCAAGTCCAGACTGGGCAGGGCGGGGCACCACTAGAACCCAGAGTGTAGAAAATTGTGTCTGCTGCTGGTGCACATATATTCTCTCTGCTCTAGATGCACAGAGATGGTGGACTGCTGTGCTGGAGGAAGGAGGGCACAAGAGACATAACAGGCAGGTAGGAGAGAAGGCGAGAGGGAATAACAGAAAGCAGCAGGAGCGGCAGGGAGAGAGAGGAGAAGGAGCCTCTTATGTACCTCTCTAGCACCCCCAGGAGCCTAGACTGATTAACACCACCTTCTCAGGGAGCTTCCTGTTTCCTGCTGCTTCCCTGAACCCGCTTGAGGAGAACATGCAGTCAACTGAAGTAATAAGAGTCAGTTAGGTCCTTAAGATGCTGATATCTTCCCTCACTGAGGCCCTGCTACCGGCTTGCTTAATTGTCCCCTTCAATTGAGTGTTGAGAACCACTATAGCTGGCACAGAACAGCAGTCATCAGTGAAAGAAAACACACCTCTGGGGCAGCATTCAGAAAAAGCAAGCAAGCAAAGGAAGCTTTTCTAAGCAAGCAGGAAGGAGCTCTCCTGAGATACATAGACACAAATGTTCACAGCGAGCCTTCTGGCCCCAGTGAGGATACGAGTGTGAGGAGATGCCTGATCTTCCAGTTAGGCAGAGTGCAGGTGACCTGACAGCTACTGCAGTGTCCATATCTCCATCCCAAATGGATGTAACCATGCACATTCCTGAAGAAAAGTGTAGATCAGAGAAGAGCGTGGTGGAGGCACAAGAAACAGCTGCTGCTGAGTTAAGTTCCTTAAGTCTAGATGATCCAGGACTGTGGACCCACTTGAGCAGTAGCCTAAGGGACTTCTTTGTACTGCATGGGCCATAGCAAGTGAAAAACTTCATGTTCCCCAAAGACAATGAAAATAGAAGTTTCCATCCAACACATTACTGGCGTGAAATCCCCAATGGTGACAAAGTGGAGAGGCCATGGCTTATGTCAGGGGTCAGCAACCTTTGCTGGCCCCTGTGCCAGCCCCGCCCATCGCACCCTCAGCAGATGCTGGGGGCAGGGCCAAAAGGGGGCAGGGCCAGGCTTCAGGTGCCCTGCCGGCCAGGGCCTGGGCCAGCATCAGCCAGCAGGTGGCCTCCGGTTCCCTGCCCTGGGCCCGGCTCCCATCCGCAGGGACGGTGTGGGGCTGATAGCCCCTGTTTGCCCTGTCCCCGTTGGACGGCAGAAGGGGAGGGGAGGGGAGCGGGTTGTGTCACATCGCCCCGGCCCGCCCAGAGCTGCACCGCTGCCAGTAGGGCAGAGCCGGCCATGGCCGGCAAGAGGGCGAGTCGGCTCGGCCCACCATGAGCCACTGCTACTGGCGGGAGCTGGGACCAGGAACCGGAGGCTGGCAGCGGCGGCTCAGGCCGAGCCGACCCACCCTCTTGCTGGCCATGGTCGGGATCGGCTCTGTCCTGCCGGAAGCTGCACGGCTCTGGGCGGGCTGGGTCGACGCAACGCAACCCGCTCCCCTCCTGCCGTCCAGCCCAGGCTTGGCCCGCATGCCAGCTCTGGCACATGTGCCAGGAGTTGCTGACCGCTAGCTTATGTACTCACAAACCCAGAATGCTGCAGACTGTTTTTGTTGCAAACTCTTCCACTCTAATGTTCCAGCCACATTGGGCTCTACAGGAACAAAGGACTGGAAAAATCTGGCTAGAAATCTGGCATGCCATGGGAAGTCAGCAAATCACCAGAGAACACTCCATAGATGGAAAGAGCTTCAGATGAGACTAAGTTTAAAGGCTACCATAGATGATCAGCATCAAGAGAAGATTGCATCAGGGTCTCTAGTAAGGCTGCTGAGTTTTTTTAATGTAATTCAAAGCATCTATGTATTTTTCTCTGCATTGACTCATCGATGGCAAATTTTGAAGCAACATCTGGGAACATCCTCTCTGACACTGTAACCACTGAGTGCCACATGATGGGAAACTCGAGTGGAGGCAATAAAGCCTATCAAACACCAAATTGGGAAGATAGATGATGCCATTGTTGCCATTATGGATGGTAATGATGTGACAAGAGCTGTTTGTGGGAGAACAGTGGCAGAGGGAAATGGAATCACCAGAAACATACATAACTTCAAATTTCTGAATGACTTAGTGTTGTGGCATGACGCACTGTTTGAAATAAATGTTGTACGCAAGAGACTCCAAGGTGTTGACCTTGATATATCTGGAGCAATGAAACAGCTGGACAAAGCAAAGTCATACCTACAGTCTTACCAGTCAGATGAGGGATTTCAAAACGTTCTGAAGAGTGCACAGAAGTTGGCAGAGGAACTTCACACTGGAGCTATTTTCCCACCCATTCAAGAATACAAGAGTCACTGAAGAAGACATTTTGATTACGAGGCACGGGATAATCCCATGAGACCCCAAACAACAATTCAAAGTTGAATTCTTTAACCATGTGCTAAATTTGTGCAATTAAGTCAGTTGAACGTTTCATGCAGCTCAAGGAACACAGCAGTATATTTGGGATGTTGTGTGATATTCCAAAACTCCTCACTGCACCTGAAGAAGACCTACACCAGCAATGCAGGGCACTAGAGACAGTGTTGACACATGATGTCATGCACAATATTGATGCGAGTGATTTGGGTGATGAACTGAAAGCCCTTTCAAGATACATTTCAGCAGGATCAACTCCAAAGGCTGTTCTGGAATATATGTGCCCAAATAAGATGAGCACCCTCTTTCCAAATGCTTTTGTTTTTCTGCATATACTTCTAACACTTCCTCTAACAATTGCCAGTGGAGAATGCAGCTTCTCCAAGCTGAAGTTAATGCAAACACATCTACGCTCCACACTGACACAGGAGAGGCTGGTCAGCCTTGCAACTCTCTCAGTAGCTTATGAGCTGGCCCAGACTGTGGACCTTCAGGAAGCAGTTCAAATCTTTGCAGCCAAGAAGGCACGGAAAGCCCCACTTTGATTATTCAAACAGATAAAAAGGCCACTGTTTTCTATGCAGACAAGAAAAGTTATATTTGCTGTTCAGGTGTTTAAAAGTTACTAGTTCTTCTTTATTGGGGTAGGTAGCAGAGCAGTACCATGAGAGGAGTAGAATAGGAAGAAGGCAGAATTGAGACCTTTCAAAGTTTCATCCCAAGTGAGGAGTTTGGGGGCATTATTTGAGCTCCCTGCCTCAGATGCCAAAATGTTGTGGGCTGGCCCTGCTTGACTGTGGGTTATTGAGTCCCTCAGCTGGAACTCAGTGTAGTTTGTGGCTCTGGTTCCCCTTCCAGCGATAGAGAAGTGGTGCAGGGCTAGTGGAGGTGCTACCTGAACAGCTGGTCTGATAAGACTTTAATTCAGAAAAGGGGGCTTGATAGCTATCTAGGAGGGACTATATTGCAAAGAGAGAGCTCTGTGAATTAGGGGAAGAGAGGCCACAGCCTCCATAGAGTGACCATTGGCAGCAGGCATCATATGGGAGGAAGCTTCTACATCATGCCTGACCAGGAGAAGGTGCTCTTGAGGTGAGCTAACCCTTCCAACACCACCCGAGCAGAACCATGAAGCTCTGCAGCATGGGCCCTGGCATACCCAAGGACTCCTGCTCAGAAAGTGGTGACAGGGCCCCTAGAGCATAGGTCTTCAGTGTTGACTACACAATGAAATGAAGGGGTAGTGCATATATATGAATGAATTTGTTAATTTAGATTTGATCAAATGAATTTCACCATACAACCACTCCACCTGCACAGAGCCCACTTCCTAAAGTTTTATGCAGGTAAAATGGTTTTTACCCTTAGTGAAAGGATGCAGTCCATGGATAGACTTATAGTGTTCATAAAACATGTGCTAAATGTTGTTATGCTATGTAATGTATGTATCTTATGCTATGTTTTGCTATGTAATTGAAATAAACATACACTGCTTTAACTTTGTATGTTGCTTTGGATATATTCCTCAAAATCAGTATCCAACTCTGAAATTGGCTCAGATTAACTATCCTCCTTAGGAATTTATAC
The DNA here is from genome assembly GCA_007922175.1 of Pelusios castaneus. NCBI lineage: Eukaryota > Metazoa > Chordata > Testudines > Pelomedusidae > Pelusios > Pelusios castaneus. The sequence continues at coordinate 5,172,731 of ML685851.1, forward strand.
TGACATATTATAGTTTGAAAATAATTCACACTGACCTTTGTCAAAGTAGACTGGGTCTTTGACATCTATGATATTTTAGGTTGAACTGCAACAAAATGAATAGGTGAAATCTCATGCATTTGTAGGGAATTATTAAACTGGAGGACAGTGTCCACAGGACACTCCGGCTCCTTTGGCGGCCAGTTCCGGCTTGGCAGCCCTCAGCCAGGGCTGCTGCTGGACCTCGCAGCCCCATCCAGTGGCAGACCCAGTTGCTGGGGTCCAGCCAGGGCTGCCGGCTGCTGAGCCCCACTGCGGGGCTGTGGGGTCTGGTGGCAGCCCTGGCTGGGGGCTGTTGAGCCCTCTTGCAGGCCTGCAGGGTCCGGCTGGGGCTGCTGGCTGCTGACCCCCACTGTGGGCTCTGCTGGTAGTCCTGGCTGGGGGCTGCCGAGCCCGCAGCCCCAGCTGTGGGGCTTCAGTAGCCGGCGGCAGCCTGGATGGGGGCTTCCGAGCCTGCATCAGGGCTTCCCAGCCCACAGTGGGGCTGCCAGGCTAGGGGAAGACATGGAGGGGGAGACCAGTGTCTACACTAGGGTTAGGGTGAATTATTAAATTTGCCATTAACCCTGCGCCTCCTGGAGGGGTGGATTTATAAAGTCGAATTCTAAGGCAGCTTAGTTTGACCTTCCTACCCCATTAGTGTGAACGGAGGCTGTAGAAGGTCGAAGTAAAGCAGCGTTAGATCGACCTAACCCCTCAGCGTCGACCAGGCCTTAGTTATTAGACAATGTTTTATATAATCTAAAATAACCCATTACTTGTTTCCTTCAGTGATTCGGGAACTACCCTAGCTTCTGCTGTTCTCACTCACTTGATTTGTCTCTTGCTTGTTATTTTATTACTTAGGGTTAGTTACAAACGCACACAAATAAAAATGAACAGTTTAAAAGATGATTCACTGCCCAAGGGCGTGGAGCAGTTCTCTCTATTGGTGTAATTCACTTGGGGTTCGGTGGATCAGCGCAGGTGTCTCTGTGTTGCTCACACCTGGCTTGAGAACTGTGTGGGGAGGCTGCAAGCAGAGGAGCCGCACAGGATTGTCTGTGCACATCCAACATATCGGGGAAAGACTGAATCACATGCAGAAACATGAGCAGCAAGAAGATCATAATAAAGGCAGGTCATGGCAGGGCCCACACATCCATTTGTATTCTGATCCATGTTTACAATGATCCTGTGGTCTCAACACCATGTGCAACTGGCACAGAGAGGTCAAGGGTTCCGTTTTAGCCCATCAGTTGGAATAGAACAACTGAGAGACCGTGCATCAGCCTTGCCACTATTCGCAACGTGCACTTCCCCTAATCTTTAGGGTTCATAAGAGGGCTAAATTTACTCCACCATCAGACAGCTATCCACTCTTTGTCTGGCATAAGGTTCACTGATGGAATAGTTTGAGTGACTCATCATCACTCTAGCTGATTTCTTGTTTCAGATGCTTTTATTTATTATTATTATTATTATTATTATTATTATTAATTTAAAATCTTAAAGAAACCGTTTTTTTAAAAAATAATTCAAGTGGAGTATTAAAGAGCTGCAAAAAAATCATATATGGCCCCTACTTTTTAAACCTCATATCCATCCTCCTCCCCTTTTCTCTCTTCTTCTCCTTCTCCCTCTGGAATCCACATTCCATCATAACCTTTTTATTTGCCACTCCTTCCATTCAGTGATGCCTGGATAAGCTCTTCCCCCTTGCACTTCTTGTCTAAAAGCATCATGGCTTTGGCATTGGTCTTCTCTCTGACTCCTCTTCTTCCTTATTCTTTACCTCCCCTTGATAAATCGCCATTAGTTTTCTTTCCTCTTCCGTCCCTCCTGCCCCCGCCACCAGGTTGCTCACCTCTCTGATTTATTTCCCCCAATCTCCTCCCATCTTCAACTATCCTCTCTGATTCTGACTCTAGCATTTCTTTAGTTCCTCACATCTCTTGCCATTATCTTTAGCAACTTCTGTGTGAGCAGACCATCTGGTCCATTAGCTAACCATCTGGTCCATAGCCTACCAGTTTATGCCAACCTCACCTTCCCTCCACATTTCTCTTTCTCCCGGAACTGTCTTCCCACTTCTTTACATATCACTCCCCAGTCAAACTTGGAACACTCTCCAGAAGCTAATCTGCAAGGCCTTTACACTGTCCTCCAGAGTGACTTCTATCGTAATGCTTAGAAGCAATATCCAGTTGGCAGTTGTGGGTAATTGATATTTACATTACAAAATGGATTATATGGTTTATCCCTTCCCCTCCCCTGCTTCCTGTTTGTTTGGTCTTTGTTTTGGATTGTGAGCTCTTTGGAGCAGGGTCTGTGTTTGTAAAGCACATTGTAGATGCTTCTATAATATAAATAATTGTCAATGTGTCTGCCTGGTGGAAGATGCATGGTACATTAATAAGGTTGCATTGTTGTTATGTCCTTTATTAATGCAGGTTTCCATGACTGCAAAGGGAGAAGAATTTATCAAAGCCCGTTGTTAAAACTGACCATTTTCATTCTGGTTGTCAGCTTTAAAAATGTGATGTACATTATAAATAATTAGATTCTTTGAGTGCTTGATCACATGTTATACTGCTGCCTGTTCATCTTCCAGTAATATTCTATAATAACACAAAACCTTGTGAGATATCAATATCCAATATCCACTTTTTTCTATTTATAGCAAATCTTTGTGATCTTAATGGATTAAGTTTTTATCATTTTTAAATGTCATATTTAACATCAGGTAAAGAATCATATGTGCTACATGTAAGCTAACAGTACATTACATCTGCATGATAGGAACCTGTACATAAGGTGGCTGAAAATATTCCATCAAAACAGTTTTCTATAGAAAGTTGAATTTTTTACAAAACAAACTTTTTTTGAAAAGGTGGTGATGCATCATGGGAGATGTAGTCCAAACAGGGAGCTTGGCCTATAAATGTGTATGGGATGATGAAGAATATGAACTACAACTCCCATGAGGCAGTAGGGTAGCATTTTGGAATCAAAATGTATCTGTTTGTTTCTGGTGGAAAAATTAATAATAATAATTAATAATAATGCTAAAGAAAGAAATCCCCCTCCAAAAATCCCTTTTTTTCTGACCACCTTTACCTACCCAATTCAAAGCCTTCAGCATTTGAAATCTAAAAATGGTCTTGAACTAAAACCTTAGCTCTGTTCATCTGGTTTTTATTTTATATAACCATCATGAATGTAATATTGCCATGCCTCCAAACTTTGAGGGAGTTCAGATATAGGACTATTGTCTTTAAAACTTTTTAACTGAATTTTCTAACGATTTAATAAGATGTAAGAAACCAACATGTGTATAAAAGCCTTTTCTTACTTATTTCAAGAGACACCTGCCACTTATGGGGCAGATCCTCAGCCCATATGCCATCCTGTTGGCACCATTCCTAAATTAGAAAGGGTCTGTGCAGCTGCTTTGACTGGGCTTCTTGGACTTCCCCCTTGTGGGAGAAGCCCCAGGAGGCATGGAACTGGTGTTGCTGAGACTCTGTCACCCACATCTGGATCACTGACATAATGGGCATCCTAAAGGCATGCTACAGTGGAAGGTTGCTGGATGAGAAATGGAAAGGATCTGTATTATGGTGATTCTGTGCCAGCTGAACAGCCCATACGTTAGAACATCTATGAGGTTCCTCTTTGAAGAAAAAAAAGTTACTAACCTTTTGTAACTGTTCATGGAAATGTGTTGCTCATATATATTCCAGTCCCCCTTACAAGCCTCTGCTGGAATGAGCCAGCAAGAAGGAATTGAAGGACTCCAGGGGGTGCCAGAATCAAACTGACTGATACCACTGAGGGGGAAAAACTTCCTTGTAGTGGTGCAGGGGGCAAGAATGCATCTGCATTGGAATGGACAAGAACAACATCTCTCAAAGAACAACAATTATAGAAGAGTAGTATTGGGTTTGGGGTTTTTTTGTTTTTGTTTTTTGTTTTTTCCCCTTTTGGCCATCTCTGGTTTTTATTATGAGACTTAACAGTGAACGTGAACTGTTGATAAAGGAAGGATAAGATGGTTGGTGCTAATAGCAAGTGAGGACATGTCAGTTCTGTTTTGGAGAATGGAAAAAAGAGAAGCAATAGTTGAGAGAGCTGTAAGCATGGCCAGTGTTCACTGGGGTCTGCAAGTGTCTGTAAAAATAGTCATAAATGGAGGTTGAAAGTCTTTTGGCAGCCACACAGTCTTCTGTGTGAGCAATAAGCCTAAATCCTCTTCTGCACCATGTAAAGGATTTATTTTTAATAGAACTCTTAGCTCTTATAGTTTGACACTGCAGGCAATTGTACATCTTCTTCCATTCACACATTTCAATGCTGATTTAAAAGCCATTGTATTTTCAAAAATCTCTTGTTAATTGCCAGTCTTAAATAATATCTGCACTATGCCTGCCTTCCTCTAAATGCTGTGTTCTAAATGTTTTTATTAATATTTTATGCTAATGATTTGTTGCCATTGATTCTAATATTTTAAATGAAAGACAAAGGAGCGTAATCTTTCAACAACAGTAATTACTTCCTAATAATTAGAGTTGGGTGCTTGGAAATAAGAGTAGTGTGTGAAAATGATAACTGGAAGCTTTTGTAATTAAAATTGCTAACAGTGAATCATTAGCAGCAGCAGCTATTAATGGAGGAAACCAGAAGAGGCAGCTGGTAGGGCCTCTCAAATCTATCAGGACCTCAAATTTATTTCTGGTTACACAGAGGCAATCAGAACATTTGAATTCTTCAATATCAAAGAAAAATGAAATAGCCTTGTACAGAAGGGAATGAGATTTCTCCCTCTCCTTCTCTCCCCACCCCAGCACCTCTTGATGGTTGTCTGTCTAGCCTTTATTATTTACTCTTTGCTAAGACCTGTGATTGGAGTAGTCCTCTCCATGGCTATGTCTACACTTGGAAATTTAAGTCGACTTAGTGAGTCTACACTTAAAATTTAAGTCGACTTTGGGGGGAACTTGCAAAGTCAACCTAGAGCGTCCACACTGGATGCCTAGGTTGACTTCTAGGGGCTAGGGGGATCTAGGGTAGGTCCATGGGGGCAGGGGGGGCACCCCTTGCCCAGTGCCAGGGGGCTCAGCCTTTGCCCCATTGTACATAGCTACAATGGGGCAAAGGGGGACAGGGACCCTGGCAGGGCGTAGGGTCAGGGTGGGCAGGGCTCTGCCTTGCCCTGTGGGGGGCATGCCAGGCTCCCCCTGTGCCCCCCCCCCAGCAGGGAGGGCATTGGTGCAGTCCTGGGGTAGCCCTAAGAACTCTAGGGAGTCGACTTAAGCCCTAAGTCGAACTAAATCTAGGTTTAATAAAGTCGACTTAATTTTCATTAAGTCGATTTTATTTTCCTTAAGTTGACTTAAGCAAGTTGGTTAAGTCGACTTAAGGAAACTGTAGTGTAGACGCAGCCCATGAGAGAGAGAGAAGAGAAAGAGGAAGAGAAGGAGGCAACTATAAAGGCAATGTCAGTGGTCTATGAATTGGCTACTAGTTAAGGAGGTGTTTGTGGAAGAGGAAACAACAGTAATTTGCTCCACAAGAGCATCACTTTTGCAACTTGCCTGAGTTCCACAAGTGCAAGGAACAATGGATGTGGGGTCAATCTGAAAGTGGGTCTCCAATGTCCCAAATATACTACTGTTACTGTTAAGCTGAGAAGGCCCTTTTCCCTGTTTGAGAAATATAGGTATCTGGGGATAATTGAACTAATCTGCACCACACGGGTGTGGTAGAGAAAAATATATTAAAGGGTTGTAAAGCTTTTGGGAATTACAGTAATGGGAGCCATGTATGTATCAGAGAGAGGGGGATTTCTTCAACTTCATGAAGAGATGTTTGAAATCAATGCATTACTTTATCTGCCAGCAGTTTTCCAACTACGCTAAACCAACAAACTATGCAATGTTTTGGCTGCATTATTCTAATTTGTTCAGCATTATAAGACCTCAACTTTGATAGATTTAAAAATCATGGGCCTAGTTTTCTACCACCTTGTGTAAGTTACTTCCACCCAAACAAATGGGTATAAAACACTTTCATTCAGATTTGGTGACATTTACAACTATTTCTCAAGCTGTCAGTAGTTACACAAGGTGCAAGGCTGTGAGGAATTGTACTGAGAACCATATATTTAATTTTCTTCTCAGTATGCAATAGGGTAAGGGGGTATGTGCGTGAGAGAAAGAAACAATCAATTTTTCTGGGCCAAATTCTGATCAGTTACACCAAAGTTCAATTATTACGGTAGTATAACTGATAGGAGAATCACTTACTGTACCTGTCCCCAGTGTCCAGCCTCTGAAATAATCATTTTTTACTTTAGTTAGACCTGGTCTACACCACCATCCTGGGTCAATGGGAGATATGCAAGCTACATACTGTAGAATGTATATCTCTTGTCGACTTACTTATGGTCTCTTTCCATGGCATTTTCACTGTACTGTGCCGACAGGAAATGCCCTCCGCTCAACACAGCATTACTCTTCTCAGGAGAGAAGGAAGATGGAATTACTGTGTTGAATGGAGAGCATTTCCAGGATCCATTGAGTGAGCAGCCAGTGGAGACCGAGTCAATTGTGTTGCATCTATCCATGCAGCCCAACACAGCAGAACCAGGGTAGACATACCCTTAGCAAAGCAGAATTTCTACATATTTGTCAACCTGCTGTCTTTCATTACATTCTCCCATTTTATTGTGACTTGTTAAACTTTTCTGGTGCAAAAGAATACAATATTGTTGATGGCCTGTCACATTCATATTCTTCACCTTCCACCCCATCTTCTCACTCTTTCTTTATCTTCACTTCTGTCTGTCTTCTTTCTCAGTTATTAATTCTTGCCAGAAAACAAATTTAACATAAGAACTGTCCATAGTATGAATAATTCTTCTTTTACTGTAATGTTTTTATTTTTTACTGTATATAAATTAAATTAGTTATTTACTGTAATTTGTTTTTGTTTTTGATCATGTTCTTTTACTGTAATGTTTTTATTTGTCTGGGTTCTGGTGTAAACTGAACTCCATGGAGCTAGGCGTGTTTACATCAACTGATGATTTGGCCCTCTATTGTAACATCGACCTGCAGCTAGCATTCATTCTTTTATTCTGATACCAGTGCAACATGCTCTCCTTAAAATGACCTAATCTTCACCACACCACCCTGTTAACCCCTTACCATCTACCCATGCTCTTATTGCTCATCTTTTCTAAATACAAGAAAACCGAAGGTGAAGTTTTAAAATCTAATAAAACAATGGCCTTTTGATTAAATATACAGTAACTATTCGGGATCGGATGTATCCTCTATCGGAGGGCTACCTGTTATACATGCAGGAGGAGGAGACTTGATGTAATAGGTCTTTCACATCATTGACTTCCTATCCTATTAAGAGTATAATTTTGGTGTCTGGCATGTTTATTACTGTGGTGCATGGACCAGTCGTGTTGGTCCGTGCACCAGTGGTGATTTGTGAAAAGGTGCTGGTTAAATGGTGCTGGCTTTCCTCCCTGTTTTTGGTTGTTGTATTGTCTTTAAAGGCTCTGTCTATAATAAGGAAGCACGCACAGATGCAATTACAAAACTTTAATGTTGGTACACTACATGGACTACATTGCTGTGGCTACAGTTCTGTGAATTTCTTTCATGTAGACTGGGTGAGAGACAGTTGTAACTTTATTACTGTTCTGTGCAAGCCATGGCTATGGCTGCTTCAGGGAAATGATAGAACTTCCTATGATTAAAAACAGGAAGGAAGAAGATTCATGCAGTCATGAGTGGGAGTCCATGAAACAATATCCTTTTAGGCTTGGTCCACAATACGTGAATTTAAGAGCGCTTAGCCCTGGTCTACTCTACAAAATTACTTTGTAACTACATCACTCAGGGATGTGAATTATCGACATCCCATAGTTATACCAACCTAAGCACAAGTATAGAAAGCATTGTGTTGGTGGGAGCTCTACTCACACTGACATAGCTACCACCTAACATGATGGGAGAGTTTTCTCCTTGTGGCTTTAAGTGTGTTCACCAGAAGAGCTACAGTGGTACAGCTGAATAAGTGTAGCTGTGCCAACGTAAATTTCTAGTGTAGACCTGCCCTAAGTTAATTAGAAAAGCAATGGTGGGGCAGGGGGAACAATGGAGAAATTAGACCAAATACAGAACACAAACTAATCTATATAAAACCTAAATTCCTTGACTATGCTAACTTAAATATAAAATCAGTGAGGTTGCACACACGTAATCAGGAGCAGAATTTAGCCCTCTTGCTTTGGCAGATAGAGGCTGGCCCATTGACTGTATTATACATGGTAGTAAATCTATTTTTGAATAATCCAAGTGAAGTATTTTGCTTCAAGCAGATTCCATAAAGACTCAGATGTTGAAGTAGTTCTATGTCTTTCAGTAGCTTCATCATTCCTTTATGAAAAGGGATTGAAATTGCTTTTTGAACTTTTTGGGCAAGCAGGTTTGGGCCAGGAAAGGTTTCCAGTAAAGCTTTAGACATTTTGTTTATGAGAAGAATTCTTTGACAAACCTTCCCATAGTAAGAGTGGTGTCAAAGTTAATATAAAAGTTCTACATCGAGATACTATAGGTTGCATTTGAAGGTACAGTATTAATCTTCAGTATACTAATAAATTTGAATGCCTTCCAGAGGTGTTGGTGGTGCTGTCCTTTGATTTATTAAATTCTTCTTTCCTGGGGGGGTGTGTGATATTTTCATTTTCTTCTAATCATAATATGTTATCTATGGGCCACTGTCATTTTCACTTTTACTTTAAAATTTCCAAGTGTGAAGATCTTTTGTATAATAGCACTTCCTATAGTTTTCTACTTGGTTAATGTTTCTTTACTTCTTGCTCTTTGCTGTACTTACCTTCTCAATGTAGCAGTAGTCTATGCTGGAATCTGGCTTCTTATTTTTTATTTCCCCAAGTTACAGAGTTGGGGACTTGAGTCCTGTAGGTGATGCATGTGCTTCCCCTGAATGATCAGCCCTGTGAATATTATTACTACTATATGTCAATCAATACTTGAATAAGAATAAAAGGATCAAATAACGTCTGGTGTCACAACACTGACATCAGTGGAGCTACATTGACAGCGTAGGGCTAATGCTCAAAAGAATTTTGGAATGAAGTGGGTAGCATTCACTCATTCAGCGTCGATAGAATATATAACCTATCTTTGAGCCATAAAACACCTTTGTGTTACCTAGCTTAGATTTAATATGGGTACTATACTGTGGAGAGGAAGAGGTTTGTTTCTAATTTAAAGGTTGACATGTTCAAAGCACTCTCAGAAATTTCCTGTCTTACCTTTCAAAGGCTATAAATCAAATTCTATTTTGCCAGTATGCAGAATATTTAAAGGATAAAATGGAGGTAAGGTTGCAGGTGCTTTACCTTATAAAAATATAATCACAAGCACAGCAATCAATTAATTGTCATTTGCCTCTTCACAAAGCAGGCGTTGTGTATCCAGGATTCACACAATGTAGTATGAATTTCTCCAGGCTATGTATGCACATTCTGATTTTCATGAAGAAGAAAATTACTTTTCCTGTATTAGAACTTGATTCAAAATATATTCGTACATTGGATCCTCAGAACAAAACTCTCAATGGAATAGAAAATGCAAATTGCAATGAATGAGTGACACATCCAGAGAGCTGGCTCGCTGACCCATTAGTAATGCTATAAGTTGCATTTTGAAAAGTTAGTCTTTACTCAGACTCACTGACTATAAGAGCAGGAGGGACCATTATGATTATCCAGTCTGACCTACTACACAATGAAGGCCACAGAACTTCACCCACCCACTCTTGTAATAGACCGCTAACATAAGACTGAGTTATTAAAATCCTCAACTAATGATATAAAGACTTCACGTTATAGAGAATCCACCAGCAAGTGACACGTGCCACTATGCTGCAGAGGTAGGCCAAAACAAAAGCTAGGGCCTCTGTCAATCTGCCCTGGGGAAAATGCTTCCCCGATTCCAAATATGGTGATCAGCTAAATCCTGAGCATATGGGCAAGACGCATCAGCCAGACACCCATAAAGAATTCTCTGTAGTAACTCAGAGCCCATTCCATCGTAGGCCATTGGGCATATTTACTGCTGGTAGTCAAAGATCAGTCAATTGCCATATTAGTTGTCCGAGCGTACCATGCCCTCCATAAACTTATCAAACTCAGTCTAGAGGCTAGCAAGGTTTCTTGCCTTTACTGCTCCCTTTGGAAAGCTGTTCCAAAATTTCACTCCTCTGATGGTTAGAAATTTTTGTCTAATTTCAAGTCTAAACTTCCTGATGGCCAGTTTATATCCATTTGTTCCTGTTTCTCTGTCGGTGCGGAAATTAACTATTTTTCCCTCCATCCCTGGTACTTCCCTCTGATGTATTTATAGAGAGCAATCCCATATCTTCTCCCAGCCTTCTTTTGGTTAGGGTAAATGAGCCAAGCTCTTTGAGTCTCCTCTCATAAATCAGGTTTTTCATTTCTCGGATCATCCTAGTAGCTATTCTCTGCACCTGTTCCAGTTTGAATTCATCTTTCTTAAACATGGAAGACCAGCTCTGCACATAGTATTCCAGATGAGGAATGACCAACTCCTTGTCTAATGGTTCTAATACCTCTGTGTGTCTACTGGAAATACATCATCTGATGCATCCTAGGATCACATTAGCTTTTTTTTCATGCCCACATCACATTGGCAGCTCATAGTCATCATGTGAAGAACTAATATGACCATAATTACTGCTCAGTGGTATCTGAAAAAGCACAGTTATTTTCCCCTATATCTAAAATCAAAAACCGGAGGGTATCTATATGCCACTGGTTGGTAAGTGAGGATAAAAGGTGGCCTTTTAATTACAAATGCTGTATCAATACCTCATTTGCTGACCAGCTCCTGGTAAATAATCTAAATCCATTAACTACTCCAATAACCAAATTTTAAATAAAATAACATTTCAGTTGACTGAAGCTGAATAGCCCCATTTGAAACCGAGATCAAAAGATCCATTCACATTCATCATCCATTTCTAAGTCATGGTTCAGAAATGGGTAAAGAGCCCTCCAATACAGAAATTATGTGGACAAATTGGAGAGAATCCATCAGAGAGCAACAAAAAAGATAGAGCACATGATGTATGAGGGCAGGCTGAAGAAATTAGGCTTGTTTAATCTTCAGAAGAGAAGAGTGAGGAGGGATTTGGTAGCCCAGGACTCCTTGTTTCTTTCCCATCCTTAGAGATTTTTAAGGCCTGGCTTGACAAAGCCCTGTCTGGGATGAATTAGTTGGGGCTGGCCCTGCTCTGAGCAGGGGGTTGGACTAGATGACCTTCTGAGGTCCTTTCCAACCTATGATTCTATACTAGGGACAAGAGCTCCTGTAGGCCTAATTTTCCACTGGCATAAGGTTTTTGGGGGAAATTTCTCTTCCTCAGTTCTAATTTAGTCTAGCACTGGGCTGTGCAGGATCAGCAAGTTCCAACAGTTCCCTGTGGCCTTTACCTCTCTACTACATACAAGTGGAATATGGGCAGCAAGGAGAATCTTGCTGTAAATGTTGTTCAATACAATTCACGCTAGAAGTCCTTTGGATTCTACAGAATAGGGGAATTTTTACAGTTCTGTTTCTGTGAAGTGAAAATCCACAGCTAGCTGTGTGGGATATACATACATCTAATATATTCAAACCTGGATGCCTTAAGTTTAGGATTTAATAGCCTAGACAAAAATTGGCTTGATTTTTTTTCCAGAGGTCCTTAGCTACTTCATCTCCTCCTGAAGCCAGTCTGAATTACAAGGGCTTGGCCCTTTTTAAAATTAGACAGCTTCTACTGAGGAGCCAAATATGGACTAAAGATTTCCAAGTTTGAAAATGTTGGTCAGTATGTATTTATTATATACTATATTTGTATGGTGTATTATAGATAGATGTACTCACAGATGTAATATACCTATAGGATTTCAAAAGAATCCAATTAAGTAGTTTGTTGCACATAACTCTAAACATGCTGCTTACTTCCTTGCACATTAAAATGTTATTTTAATATGTTCATGTACATCCTTAAGAAATTCTGTGTGGATAGGCAGAATCTACCACTCCTGACTGGGATTTTGAGGGGCTATCATAATGCAAATAGCAAGAAATGCATTCTCTGTGTTCTTTATAAACAGCATGCCTATTACTGAGTCTCATTTAATTTGTTCAGCCAGCATATTTAAAAGGAAACATGCAAATATGAAGCCAAAGAAACGTATACTATTTGGAGGGGGGTGGAGTCCCACTAAATTTACTTCAGAAATAACAATACAACTTAAACCTTGTGAGATATTAAAGCTTTTCATGGAAGATGAAAATTTAATGCCCCCATAATGAATAATTCAAATATTTTATTCACTTTGTAGCAGTTTTGTTATAAAATGAACTAGACAAAACACATTTGTCCAATCATGTAAAGTTTTGTCAAACCTGATATGTTCAGTCTTACAAATACAATGTGTATTCTGTCAACACCAATGTGTAATATATTTGCACATGTTCAGCTTCTGTGGGAGAGCTTGTAATTAGCTAGCTTGTTAATTAGTGTATTTCAACACTACTTCCTTTTAGGCCAGGTATTTGGAGCTATATTTTCATCACCCAGGGCTATGATTGTAGTTTAATGGGTAGTGTGGGCATAGTTTGCACTTGTATGGGAGACATACAATGGCAAATTATCTGGAACAGAAAGTGACGTTTTTTCTTCTGACTCATTATAGACCTAATGTCCAGCATGTTATTCTAGGAGACATGCCTTTGACTGGTTAAAGGGTGAAACAAGGGTCCTAATCTAATGGCAGTCTAAGAGTAGAGATTTTAGTATTCTCAGTTGTTTCTCCTTGGTCTGGCATGTAGTGTTGTGTATTGTATAAAGGTTGCCCTCTTCACTTTCATGGTGGATACCTCTCAGTGATCGATAAAGTAAACCTTACATATACAGAAACTTACATTAATAGATTGGACTATCTTTAAGCCTGAAAAGTCAGTGGAATATATAGTCTCTCTACTTTGCCCTCTAATACATATGAATTTTCCTACAATATATAATAAGACTAGAGTAGTGGTCCCCAAACAATGGGGTATGCCTCCTGGGGCATTCAGAGGGGTGCACAGCAAAGCCTGGGCCAGTCCTCATGGAAGTTGGAAAGGGAATGCCCTCAAGCCTTACTTTTATCTCCCACCTAGCTCCAGCATGGCCCCAGTCACAATTCTGTTCCACCTGATGCTCCATCCACCATCCCAGCTCTGCCCTCATTCCCTCAATGCCCCTAGGCCAACTCTTAGAATCATAGAATCATAGAATAATAGGGTTGGAAGGGACCTCACGAGGTCATCTAGTCCAACCCCCTGCTAAAAAGCAGGACCACTCCCCCTAAATTATCCCAGCCAGGGTTTTGTCTAACCGAGCCTTAAAAATCTCCAAAGATGAAGATTTTACCACCTCCCTAGATAGCCCATTCCAATGCTTCACCACCCTCCTAGTGAGAAAGTTTTTCCTAATATCCAACCTTGACCTCCCCAGCTGTAATTTGAAACCATTGCTCCTTGTTCTGTCCTCTGTTACCCTCGAGAACAGCCTAGCTCCCTCCTCTTTGGAGCAACCCTTCAAGTAGTTGAAGGTTGCTATCAAATCTCCCCTCAGTCTTCTCTTCTGTAGACTAAATAAGCCTAGTTCCTTCAGTCTCTCCTCATAAGTCATGTGCCCCAGCCCCCCTAATCATTTTTGTTGCCCTCCGCTGGACTCTTTCTAATTTGTCCACATCCTTTCTGTAGTGGGGAGCCCAAAACTGGACACAGTACTCCAGATGCGGCCTGACCAGTGTCGAATAGAGGGGAATAATCACATCCCTCGATCTGCTGGCAATACTCCTACTGATGCAGCCTAATATGCCATTGGCCTTTTTGGCAACAAGGGCACACTGTTGGCTCATATTCATCTTCCCGTCCACCATAACTCCCAGGTCCTTTTCTACAGCGCTGCTACTTAGCTGATCGGTCCCCAGCCTGTAGCAGTGCATGGGATTTTTCCGTCCTAAGTGCAGGACTTTGCACTTGTCTTTGTTGAACCTCAGGAGGTTTCTTTCGGCCCAGTGTTCCAATTTGTCCAAGTCTCTCTGGATCCTATCCCTGCCCTCCAGAGTATCTACCATTCCCCCCAACTTGGTGTCATCCGCAAACTTACTAAGCACGCAGTCTATTCCATCATCAAGATCATTAATGAAGATGTTGAATAGAACCGGCCCCAGGACCGACCCCTGGGGCACTCCACTCGTTACCGGTTGCCAACCAGACATCGAGCCATTGATTCCTACCCGCTGAGCCCGTTGATCTAACCAGTTTTCGATCCACCTTACGGTGGATCTTCCTCTCCCCCAGCTCTCTTCCTATCCCCAGCTTGGCTTTCATCCCAAGCTCCTCTGCTGAGCCGATTATACAGTAATGGAGGGAAGCATGGACAGATTCCATTAGTGGTATGCCCTCCAACTTTTAAAAGTGATGCAGTCATGGTTCTCTGGCTCCCCTTTGCTGAGTTGCTCTGGCATAAGCACACACACAGCAGGAGGAGGAGTCCCACAGCTGGACCCATCACTTTTAAAAGTGGTTCTCTCTCACTGGCTGGCCCAGCTGTGGGACTTCTCCTCCTGCTGTGTGTGTGCTTACACCAGAGCAACTCAGCTAAGGGGTGCTGGAACAAGTATGGGGGTGGGGGGTCAGGGCCATGGGTCCATCACTTTTAAAAGCAAAAGGGCTATGCCCTCTCACTCCCCCCATTTTTGCTTTAAGGGTGAGTGGTGGGAAGAGGGGTGAAGAGGAAACCTTGTGGGGGAGGAGGGAGAAAGATGGAGATTGGGCTATGGTCCAGCACTGGTGGCTCACCGACTTCCAGAGAGCTTCCAGCGGCAGACCAGCATACCTCCAAAAGGCGGTGACATGAATGTCTTGCCCCTGGCATGGCCAGCCATGGGGAGGCTTAGCTGTGCTGAGATGACATGTACCCAGTCAATAGGGGAACAGCTGAAATCACCTATTATCAAGTTTTTCCATTTTTATAGCCCCTCTAGGGAACTTCTGGAGTTTGCATGAAAGCCTTGCCAAATGAAACTCAAGTGCCACCTATGCACCCTAGGATGGGATGCAAAGATAAAGCTTGATACCATGAATGACTACTTCTTGGAGTCCTGGAATCTGCAAAAGAAAAGTCAATTATGGGTTTAGTCCTAAGTGTAGCACAGGATCTGGTCCAAGAAGTGAATATAGCTGAACCACTTGGTAATAGCAACCATCATATAATTAAATTTAACATCCTTGTGAGGGTGGGGATATGCCAAAGAAGCTCATCACAGTAGCTTTTAACTTTAGAAAGGGGAACTACACAAAAATGAGGAAGCTAGTTAAACAGAAATTAAAAAGTACATTTACAAGGATGAAGTGTCTGCAAGCTGAATGGAAACTTTTAAAAAAAACACCCTAATAAAGGTTCAAATTAAATGTATAGCCCAAATTAAAACGCATAGTAAGAGGACCAAAAAGGTGCCACCAGGATAAACAACAAAGTGGCTGGGGTAAAAAGGCATCCTTGAAAAATTGAAAGTTAAATCCTACTGAGGAAAATAGAAAGGAGTATAAACTTTGGCAAGTCGTGTAAAAAGTTTAATTAGGCAGCCCAAAAAACAGTGTAAGAGCAACTCGCCAACGTCTCAAAAAGTAACAGCAACATTATTTTAAGCCTGACAAATAGTCAGTGAGGCCACTCGCTAATTGAGGTGCTAAACAAGCACCCAAGGAAGATAAGGCCATTGTGGAGAAGCTAAATGAATTCTTTGCATCAGACTTCACTGCAGCAGATGTATGGGAGAGTCTCACACCTGAGCCATTCCTTTTAGGTGGCAATTCTGAGGAACTGATCCGTACTGAGATGGCAATAGAAGAGTATTTAGAACAAACCGATAAATTAAAGAGTAATAAGTCACCAGGACCAAATGGTGCCCACCCAACAGTTCTGAAAGTACTCAGATATGAATTTGCAGAACTGCTAACTGTGGTATGTAACCTACCACTGAAATCAGCCCGTGTCGCAGATGACAGAATTATAGCTTAATGTGACACCAATTTTTTAAAAAGGCCTCAGAGGTGATCCTGGCAATTACAGGCTGGTAACCCTAAGTGCAATACCAGGTGTACTGGTTCAAACTATAATAAAGAACAAAATTATCAGACACATAGATGAACATGATTTGTTGGGGGGGAAGAATCAGCATGGCTTTTGCAATGTGAAATCATGCCTCACCAATATACTAGACTTTTTTGAGGGGGTCAACAAACATGAGGACCAGGTTGAACGCATGTGTATAGTGAACTTGGGCTTTCAAAAAGCCTTTGACAAAGCCCGTCAGTAAAGGCTCTTAAACAAAGTAAGCAGTCCTGGGATAAGAGGAAGGTCCTCTTCTGGTTGAGTAACTGATTTAAAGATAGGAAACAAAGGACAGGAATAAATGGTCAGTTTTCAAAATAGGGAGAGAAAAATGATGTCCCCCAAGAACCTGAAGTGGGACCAGTGTTGTTCAACATATTCATAAATGATCTGGAAAAAGGGATAAATAGTGAGATGTCAAAATTGGCAAATAATTAAAAAAAACCTCAAGATAATTAAATGTAAGGCAGACTGTGAAGAGTTACAAAGGAAATTTGCAAAACTGAGCAAAAAATGGAAGATGGCAAAATGGCAGCAAAAATGGTGACTGCACAAAAAATGGCAGATGGAATTCACTGTTGATAAATGCAAAATAAAGCATGTTGGAAAAACATAACCCTACTGTCAATAGAAAGTGAGAGGGTCTAACTTAGCTCTTACCATGCAAGAAAGAGACCTTAGTCATTGTGGAGAGTTGTCTGAAAACGTCTGCTAAATGTGCAGTGGTTGTTTTTACACTAACAAACAAACAACCCTAAATGTCCAGAACCTCTAGAAAAGGGATAGATGATAAGATGGAAAATATCATAATGCCACTGTATAAATCCATGATATGCCCACTCCTTGAATATTGCATTGAGGTCTGGTCACCCTGTAGACCTGACCTGACGTAAGTAACTTGCCTCATTTCTCAGTGGGCATAATTGGTAAGATGAATAGAGGGGTAAGTTGTAAGGGCTTCACAAACAGTATACTGGATTTAGAATGCTTTTGCTAACTGAGGCCTTGTGTACACTACAGAGTTATAACTATGAGAGCATACACACACAAATCCTGTTTGTTGTGCGGGAACAGCCCTCTTGCTGCGCAACAGGTAAACCTCCTGAACAAGGGTGATAGCCATTACTGCGGAACGGTTGTTCCACGTTACAATGTGTGTGTGTGTGTGTGTGTGTGTGTGTGTGTGCGCGCTCATCACGCAATAATCGGTCTCCGGAAATGACCCAGCATTCCAATCCCATCCTTTCTGGTCTTCCTCCTGCACTCTGTGGCTCTGGCGTGACTGGCCCCACCCTCCTGTGAGTCCCAGGAATTTTTGAATTGTTCCCCTGTGGTCTCTTCCTGTTTGTTCATCGTGCAGTGCAGCTGTTTTTTCCAAAACCAATGGTGGCTCAACGCGGCAAATGCGCTCCAGGCTGGACCACAGGTGAGGTGCTCGACCTTATCAGCATCTGGGGAGAGTCTGCTGTGCAGGCATAGCTATGTTGCAGCAGGCGGAATTTTGACTCCTATGGTCAGATTTCTCAGGCCATGGCAGAGAGAGGTTATGAGAGGGACATGCTGCAGTGCAGGTCGAAGGTGAAGGAGCTGCGGATAAGTTACCACAGAGCCAGGGAGACAAACCGGCACTCTGGGTCGGTGCTGGTTACATGCAGATATTACAAGGAGTTGGAAACCATCCCCAGCGGGGATCTCACAACCACTCCCAAGGCTCCTGTGTACACGTCTGCACCCCCTCAGCCAACGGATACCAGAGCAGACCAGGACGATGAGGTGATAGATGAGGAAGAGGAGATGGAGGATGACCTGGAAGCTGAAAGTGGTGCGGCTGACTTATCAGAGAGTCAGGAGCTGTTCTCCCCTACATCCGCACCCCCACACCCTCCTGAGACATGCAGCCAACATTCCTTCTCCATCTTGTCTTCCGAGGCGGCAGAGGGGGAGCTCTGGTAAGTTTTCTCAAAAGTGATGCTTCTGTGTTTGGGAGCTAAGTCTTCTAGGTGAATGAAGAACGGGTAGGAGCTGGGTGTTTTGGGGTAGATGCATTCCCATTTCATTTCTCACTGCTCAGGGCATCTACTCTGCATTCATGAGCAGTGCATTAATGCAGTAATTCTCAAACAATCCTCTGCATTGAGATCACTGAAGGTTTCCTGAGTGTACCTCCACAGCCTCCTACCAACATTGGATGGGAGAGCTAATTTGTTTCCACCCCCATAGAAGGACACTCTCCCTTGCCCGTTGCAAAGCACGGTACTTGGAACCATGGCTGAGCACAATCATCCGGTGGCATGCAGGATATGCATTCTGGCTTGCAGGGGCACTCTGAGTGAGATATTGGCTTCCATGGCCGTGTCCTGTGAAGAATGTTGCCCCAAACTACTGTTAGTATTCAAACTGCTCTGTAGTATTTTAGCAATCCAGACAACCCTTTCCCAAGTCCCTTTCAGTTGCATAAAAGGCTGTTCCTGGGACCCATGAACAACCTACGTACCTTGTTCAGATAAGTCAGGGAGCCAGAGCAGAACACGATTGATGGCTCGGCACACTTGTGACAGTGCTAGCCCAACAGTGGACCTGTTGAATCCAAACTGATGTGTGACCGACTGGTAGCAGTCAGGAGTTGCCATCATCCACACAGCAACTGCAACACACTTCTCCACAGTGAGGGTAGCTCTCATTTTGGTGTCCTTGCGTCGCAGGGCAAGGGCAAGCTCCTCACACAGTTCCATGAAGGTGGCTTTACACATTTGAAAGTTCTATAGCCACTGCTCGTCATCCCACACCTGCATAACAATGTGGTCCCACCACTCAGTGCTTGTCTCTTGTGACTAGAACCGGCGGTGCACCGTGTGTAGATGCTCTGTGAAGGAGCTCAGCAATGC
The DNA here is from genome assembly GCA_007922175.1 of Pelusios castaneus. NCBI lineage: Eukaryota > Metazoa > Chordata > Testudines > Pelomedusidae > Pelusios > Pelusios castaneus. The sequence continues at coordinate 5,191,924 of ML685851.1, forward strand.
GGTGCTGCTGTTCTGCATGGCACTGAGCAGCCCTGGGTCCTCCGATTCCTGGTCTGAGTCGGAACTCAGTGCGTACTGTGCGACCAGCCGAGATGTATTCATTATGGTGAAGGCAACAGTGGAGATCAGAGCTGGATCCATGTTGTTGCAATTCGGAGTGCCGGGAAGGAATGCAGCAGTGTTGAAAATGGGCACGAATTGCTATTAGCAATGAGGAAGATGGCAGGGGAACACAATGAAACTGAGAATTTACCCATGGTGCTCAGTGCTCCTCTCCTTCTACCCAGGATTCTTAGCGCTGAATCAGGACGAGTGGAACTGTGGGATAGGTACCCACAATTCAATGTGGTACATTGTGAAATTGCTAAGAAGTGTGGACACTCCATTCTGTTACAAGGAGTGCCATGTGTACGCGATCCAGCGCAATAAAAACCATGTGACTTTTGCAGCGCAACTGGCTTCTTGCATGACAATTCTGTAGTGTGTACATGGCCTGAAATAAGCAGCAACACCCTGATACTGGTGACTATGGACAAGCTAAACATGGGATGTCAAAGTTAATTTCTGTATGAACAGCTCATTGATAGAGCATGCTATCTAGGGATTGGTTCCTGCAAAATAAAGAAGCCATCAACAAATGTGTGATGTAATGGATAGTAGAGCAACTTGCAGTGTGGCTAAGACACAGGTGCAGGCTCCTTGATGCAGTCAAGGAGATGGGAGAACAGCATTCCCTTTTCCCTTGCTGTAGCAGAAAGCATGGAAAGGACTCCACCTGGGTCCCTAGGCACTGATGTCGCTACTGGAACCAGAGGGAGGGGAGCGCCAATCTTCTTCCATTGCCTGGACTGTAGACGGGAGCCACTGCCATGAGACCCAGGTGATGTACATAAATCTACAGAACATGTGCAGTTTCCTTGCTGCAGCTAGGGGGATGGGAAATCAGTGAGGAGGAAAGCAGTCTCCTCACTGAAATCCTGATGTTTGGCTGCAGTGGGCGGACGGGGTTAGGACTGCTGGTGGAGACCGGTGGCCCATCAGGGTTGTAAAAATATCATCTGTGACTCTCAAGTCAAAAAGGTTGGGAACCACTGATGTAGAGATTGATGAGTCTGCTACAGAGTTAGCTGAGGTAGGTCAGCAATAAAGACTCACACACTAAATTTTATAGACCCCTGGTTCAATGCTGTCTGCTGACAACTGAAGGTCTCAGCATTATACATGCAGAAACTCATAAGCATTTCTTAAAGTCTGAACACATTTTTGTAATTCTACTGCCTATTTTAGCAACACCAACACACCGGTGAGCCAGATGGCTTTCCAGGTATGTGTTTGTTAGTCTTCAATGAGGCCATGGGGCCTGGCATGAGCCAGTATCACAATAGACATAGAGACGAAAAGGAAAAATGCCATCGAATTTAGTATAGGACTCTGCTTTGCTCGGCCAATTTATAATCTGTTTTTCAAATAATACAAACAAGCAGTCCTTTTAAAGACTAGCTTTTAAATACTAACAAACTTATTTATTTTATTTTTGAATATACACATTTTCTACCCACTCAGGGCCTAATTCTCAGAGACACTGAGTCTTGTTTTCTATGGATATTAGCAGGCACTCAGCATTTCTCAGGCTCAAGCTCTGACCATAGTTTCATTGTCAGAATGTTTTGTTACTCCTTCATTGACTAAAATTCCTTATATGCTCTGTTCTCTCTTCTCTAATTACATACTATAATAATGATATGTTCTAGGGCAGCAATTTCAAACAGTCACCTAAATAAAGGGTCTGAAGTCAATAGGAGGTAGGGGAATTAGGTGCTGAAGTATGGATTTAGGTAGCCAGGTTTCAAAATTTTTGTGCAAGTTACCCCAATGAAAGGCTGCTTCCGGGAAGAGTTTGAAGATAGTTATTCTGGCTGAAATGAGATCATTTCAGTTAGAGTTGTCAGTTGTATGTGGCTAACCCTGGGGAAGACCACTTTGGCCAAAACATCTTTTTTTTTTTTTTTTTGGTCTTCTTTTCATGAGCTATATATTGATCTCCAAGTGTAAGATAATGTGAATTGATTTTTTTATTACAGTGTATAGCAGGAAGTCATTGTTATAGGTTAGTATCTACAACTCTCAGGACTGATAGAAGAAAATCATTTTAAAAAATCCATATATGATCTGGTGTTGTAGCCATAGACTGCAGGGGAAAACTAATATCTTGACTACTTTTCCTTTGAATTACCTCACTTAGTTATTCATTATTCAAATAGGCATGTGGTAATATATAGCTCTGCATGACATAATGATTGCTGGTCAAAACAAAACGACAATGAATTCAGCTTTCTGGTTGCATTATGGCGCTATGGCTTAACTGTTATTTTAAGCATATCCTAAGAGCCAAAACCAGGATGCTGCTAATAGTTAGGCAAATACTGCAAACATCTTGCATGAACTTTCATTTTAAATACATTTGCTTTTCCTGAATTTGAACCCCTTGTGCATTTGCTTTTTGTGAAAAGTCTAGCAAATGTTTTACTCATTTTAGTGTCTGAAGGATATTTCATTGAGGTCAATACTGGAGTAACCGGATGAAATTCAATGGCCTGTGTTGTACAGGAGGTCAGACACCCTTCTAGCCTTAAAATCAGTGAATAATCCAAAAGGCAGATGAGACAGGAGATCCAGTGAATCATGGAAGTAGCTCTGGAGCACATAAGTATCTAGTGCAGGGGTCGGCAACCTTTACTATCAAAAGAGCCATTTTGCCCCCTCTTCCACTAAAGAAAAATAGTCTGGAGCCGCAAAACATAACACAGCTTATAAACTTTTAAAAGTTTAAAAGAACACTGCCCTCCACCCCTCCCCAGCCCCCACCAGTCTCCTTGTCCCCATGTCCCCTCCACAGGCCTCTAACTTCATCCATCCCTCCCCAGCCCCCCACGAAGTCCCCACTCCTGCCGTCCATAGTTCCCTCCACCACTACCCAGCCTCCACCCAGTCTCCTTGTCCCCTCCACCCCTCTCCAGGCCTCTAACCCAGCCACTCGCCTTGTCCCCTCCATCCCTCTCCAGGCCTCCCTCCAGCCCCTTCCCAGCCCCCTTACCTGGCCGGAGGCTCGGAGCTGCAGGGACGGCCGGCAGAGCCGCTTCTGGGCCAGGCCGCTCCCACCCTGAGCACGCTCTGTCTGAGCATGCTCAGGGCGGGAGATTTGAATCTCCCCAGCCTGGCCACAGCAGGAGTCTGCGCAGCTTAGAGGGAACACTGGCAGGGACCCCAACGCGGTCCCGGCAGGGCAGAGCAGACTCGGGCCTGGAAGTTGAGGCAGCCAGCGGGTGGGAGCCCGGGAGCCTGCCCCGGTTGCGGCCACCCCACTGCCCCGGCCGAAGGGAGCCACAACAAGGATACTGAAGAGCCGCATGCGGCTCCGGAGCCGCGGGTTGCTGACCCCTGATCTAGTGGATCTGGGAAGTTCTGCTGTATTTTCTTCGCAGAAATCAATTAAGTTGTGATTAATCAGAGGAATAATTTTTGGGGCATAAGCATAAGATTTATAAAATATTGGATTCCCTGAGATGCTATAAGAATGTACTTTTGTGTGAAGCTTGGTGTAAAGTGACTGCGAGTCTTTGGCGGCAGGCAACCAAAAAAATGGACATCAAACAAGAAAATTCAGAAATGGCTTTAATTTTTAAATGTCTCTTCTGGAAGAGTTAGTAGAAGTCTCTAACAATCAGGATGCCAAATTCACTTGCTATCTGAAAAAAAAAAAAGATAATATCTGCAAATTAAATTTAGTCAGAAAAGGATGAAAGAGAGGTGTTAAAAGGAAAAGAAGAAAAGGATCAGCTCCACCCAGGAGCAGGAAGGGTAAATGGTGCCTTTAATCACAATGCTTGTTCCCCTTGTACATCCAACCTTGCGGGAACTAGCCACAACCTGCCTCCCTAGAGATCCATACAAGTAAGCCCCAAATATAGAATTCACAAGACATACATACTTTCTAATATGCTAAATACAATATACCTCATGCCTAAAGCCCTACATGGTTTCATTACACTTAATATGCAGGTTACATGATTAGATTATACTTAATATACAGCATATAATCATCCCGCCTCTGTTGATGTTTACAGCTTATTTGGGTACCAAATAATAGTTCTGTCCAATGAAATGTTCCAGACTCTCTTGCCCTCGCTGATACCTTGCCTTCATCATCTGTTTACCAGAGTAGAGTTAATGGCTTTCTAGTAGGGCCATCACAGTAGATGGTTACCACTTAACCATGAATGGTTTCCATTCCACTTTCCTTTTATTTTAGCTGTATATTGGTGCTTTCCAGCCAAAGCTGTTTACAGTGTCACAGCTTCAATAACAGGTTTGACCTCTTGACTCCTTGATTCCTAAATCCAGGTGGCCAGCTGCTCAAATATTATAAAATATAAATTCCCTACAAGGGATTTTAATGCTGTTTTAAATGCAAATATCAAGGCAACGGTAAACTGGAGTCAGTACTTATCCCTTCGTAACACAACACTCATAGGGTGCATCTACACTTGTAAATTAAGTCGACTTAAGTCTACACTACACTTTCCTTAAGTCGACTTAAGCAGCTGCTTAAGTCGACTTAAGGAAAAGTTAAGTTGACTTTACTAAACCTCATTTTAAGTCAACTTTTTGCTTAAGTTGACTTTCTAAAGTCAACTTAAGCCAGTGTAGACGTGGAGTACCCCAAGTCGATTCTAAGTCGACTTAGGGGACTCCAAGGCTTCCCCACTGCCCTCCCTCCCAGGGTGTTCCTGTCCCCATTTGCCCCATTGTACCAAGGTACCGGGCACTTGGAAAGGGGGGCCCCCCTGCTACCATGGACCTGACCCAGGTCCACCTAGCCCCTAGAAGTGGACCTAGGCATCCAGTGTAGACACTCTAGGTCGATTTTGTACGGTCCTCCCTAAGTCGACTTAAAACTTAAGTGTAGACATGCTAAGTTGACTTAAAGTTGACATAAAGTCGACTTTGTTAAGTCGACTTAGCTAAGTCGACCTAAATTAACAAGTGTAGACATAGCCATACACAATATAGCAAGAAATTGACAGTGTGTCTGCATGTTAGTGCCCTCTGTGGGATATACTTAGAACTGTTCAGGTTTGTATTATAGATTTACCTCAACTGGGCTCTTGAGGCAGGAGGCCCTAAATTTTTATCTTCTTCATTGCTGGTGGTTTATGTTTCAGGAACACCTGGTGTAGTAAACCAAGATTGTGACTACCTTGTGCTGGTCACTCCCACAAAAGCTCATGCAATAAATAAATTTGTTAGTCTTTTAAAGTGCCACAGGACTCCTTGTTTGTTCTACATACAACAGTAAGACAGAATTATTATCCCTGTTTTATAAATGAGGAAATGAGGCAGAGAGAGATAAAATAACTTGCTCAAGGTCACACTGGAAGGCCATGGCAGAGCGAGAATAGAATTCAAATCTCCTACATTTCAAGCTAGTGCTTTAACCAAAACACCATCCTTCTGCACACTGTCAGGTGTGTCATAATTCTCTGTGGTGTGCAGCTCAGTGATAGACTTGTGTCACTTATTATTTAGTCAACCTCTATATTCCTCCTAATTAATCCATGGAAACTGAAATTTTTTCTCCTATGTGTTCACATGACAGACATATGGTTCAATATACTGCTGAGCATGTTATTAATTGATCATTGACATTCCCCACCTTTTTTGGCAAGGTAAAAAAATGCCACGTATTTATAACAGGTTTACACCTAACGTATGCATATGAACTGTTCTATGAACATCTGGTTGTATAGGCCAGTGTGTTCCCTATCTTTACTCACTCATTGGTGCGCGTAATTTAGAAAATTTAGCCCCTAGGGATTTTCCACATGAGTGACTGAAGAGCAAACAGAAAGACGGGATTTTTTTTTTTTTTAAAAGAAATCATTGCTGCTGTTCATCTACTTAGTGTGATCCCACTACTTCATGCTCTGCTGGGTTATGTCAGTGATACTGTCAGTTACAGTTTCTTCTAACACCTATCCAGATAAACTATTTGAGAATTAGCTTGGGTAACCTAGCTGGGCTCCAGTTCATCAAGGTACCTATATACTTACCAAACTTTAAACATGTGCAAAGTCCCACTGAGATAATTGTTTAGCATCTTTTAATGTCCAGTATGTCTCTGATCTCTACTCCGGAAATCAGGATCTGCCACACAAGTTTAGAATGTTCACCTAATTTTAGGATGTCAATGTGATCTAGCTTTTGTCATATCTTATTCTTCTGAGTTTGATCCATTGAGAAAGTGGTCTGTTTGAGCTCCTGATTATGGGACTCCAGCTCAGTTACAGAAGCTTATGCTTCTAATTCTAGAGAGTCTTGATTTAATATGCAGTGTCAGTCACCTGGGTGGTTGGTTGCCATTTTACAGGAATGTCAATTAAGTGGTTTTTCACTGCTGAGAGTTCCATAGGCCATACAGCTTGGGGACATGGCCCCACCACTTTTAAGCAATGGTCCTGTACTAAATCAGTATGACTGCCATAGTGGCCTGGAGAATCATTCCATCTGTGTGGTCAGAAAACCTCTGAAATTGTCTCAGATGCCTTTGGATACAGACAGAAGCAGCCAGGCCAAATATCTTAGTGGCACTGAAACCTGGTGCTTAGGGTTGTAATACTGCTGACATTTGGTCTAGCCTCTCCTCTATCCAGAGTGGCTAGTCCAAACCTCTTCAGCACTGAGTGTAAGAAGTGGAGGAGTACCCCCTTCCTTCTTAGTTCTCTGAATGGTGCCTAAAATTATAACATTTCATTCTGAGAAAGGTGAAACAAATCAATTCAACACTTCCATTTGGCTGAAACAGTTTGCCAAAAATTGACATAGACTCATAGACTTTAAGGTCAGAAGGGACCAGTACGATCATCTAGTCTGACCTCCTGCAAAATGCAGGCCTCAAGACCTCACCCACCCACTCCAACATGAATCCACAAAACATTTTAGTTGACCCAAACATGAGTTTTTTTTCAGCAAAAGAAAGTTTTGGCCAAAAAAGTGTTCTTGGTCTAGTATGATATATAACTTCATGACTTATCTTGCACACCCTGTATGTAAACTTTGCCTCGACAAGGGATTGGCCCAAGGTCATTCAGATCCATAAAACCCATACGGTTTAGTGACTGACACTTTAAATCTGCACATAACAATATTCTTAGTACTTGATAACATCAAAATAAAACTGCCACAAATTATTTGCTGTAGATACCACCATTTCCCTTGCTTGCTCTCATGAATTTAAAATACTGTTGTTTTCTTAAAGGACTCATGAGCAAGTTTTAAAACATGCCAGATATTGCTTTGCCACAGAGCCATACCTTACAACTGCTCCAAATGTGGGAGAGAGAAGCTGTTCGACCCAAACAATAATATTCAGAACAGTGTCACTGTGTGTTGATCTGATTCTGAGAAAGATTGTGTGTAAGAGTGGACAGTCTTGAGCAGTGAGGGGAAGAGAGGAAACGTGTGTGAGTGTAATATGAATAAAGCCTACAGCTGAATAAGGTGCCAGAGGAAACTGGCACTCAGATGTGCCAATGCACTGTGGACTCATTTATCCTGCACAAAAAAAAAATAAAAATCAATACTTACTTTCATAATATTTTATTTAAAACTGCTGCAATCCGCTGGCCCTGCTTAAGTGTCTGCAGTTTTAAACCATACAAAGAGATTAGAGCTTCCCATTTCCTATACTTGTATGCCTATTATGTTAAAAAGGACTAACAATGCAATGAAGAGAGGAAGCACTTCTGTTTTGTATATTTTCTTTAAAAAGAAGAAAATATTTAAGCTTGTTTTTCCCCTGCAGTGAAAACCCTTGTTTAAAAATTCTCCTTCTCTGCCCCCTTATTGGCAACTGTGACATGATCTTGTCTGAGGCACAAGAAGCTCTGATTAGGCCCCTAAAGAACATTGAACGGTGGCTTTCCCTTGTGTACAAGGTGGACTAATAAAAGAGGAGAGGGAAGAATTTTCACTAAACCACCAGTCTAAGAGAACCTTTGAGAGCCTTTGTATATGCAAACAGTAACGGAAGGAAGGGAAAGATTTTGAGCCCAAGACAAAATATTGAAGAGTATTTTAAGAATTTTCCCATGCCAAGCCAATGCTTTTTTGAAGATTTATTTTGGTTAATATCTTTAAAGCTAATGGAGGAAAGTGAAAGATCTAAAGACAGTTTCAAGGTGGCAAATAATACATATGGTAGTTCCATTGGTCCTGGCTACCATTAACAATATTGTCTAATCATTTTAGACAGGATGGTCACTTAATTTTTTTGACCAATAGTAATATATAACACCTTCTTAACCAGAAATATTCCAAAGCATTTACAGTTTCCTTGAATTCATTTTTAATTCTTATTTACCAAATGCTGTTATTAGTTGGAGACCCAAGACTTCCTGTAAGCTGTTTCAATTAGCCAATTTTATGTGTTGAATTTGTGTTATTTTTAACATTGTGGTGGCATTCTTGAAAACCTGATCAACAATATTCTACTTGCTTCTGAAATGGGGAGGGGTGAAGTCAGTTGAGCTTGGTAAAAACCAGAGTCCATGGGCAAGAAAAGCAAATTCATGCTGCCTTCTGACTGCAGAGCACTAGCACCACAGTTATTGACACGCTGGTGATGTAGTTTCACTGGGAGTTGGACCCTATTTTGAATGTGAAATAAGGGGTCACTGCCAAGAATGTTTCATTTCTTTATTTAAAAAATCATGGTCATGTATAGGAAAGTATGTATCTTCCTTTGATAGCACTAAGATGTGATTGTGTTCAGATATGATGGTAAAATGAGAGGGTTTTTTTCTAGCAAGATATAGTAGATTTATTCAAAAATAAGCTCAGTGTTTCTTGAGAGGAGCAGAAAAAATCTCATATCCAAATTTAAAATACAGTGTAAATACAATACGGAGAATATCAATAGAGTAATTCATGGAATAAAATAGTACTCAACATGAGTAAGTGTATCAAATTGTACCCTCATCAGCACAGTAAACTGCCATATTTGAGGTAATTTGGGAATTTAGGGTGGCATACCTGAGCCCAGACAAGCTCAGATAGGTTCAAGAACTGTTTACTTGATCCAAACTCAGAAACTTGCCCATGTTCCTAGAAGAGGGTCCTAAAGTGCTGTATGGTCCTTGACAAAGTTGTGAAACTTTACCTCCATTCATAAACTCAGAGATCTAAGGTTCATTTCAGAAGGCTGGAAAATAGCCAGTTCAAATGACTTCAGATTTTCTCCTCAATCTGATTTAAAATTTTAACTTTTTAAAATGTCAAGCTTATTTAAGGGCATGTAGGAAATAATTGGCTTGTTAGCTATCACACTCAGAGTTAGACATTTTTAATAATTCCCTACAAAATATTTCCCTCTATATATTGTTTTCCACTCATTGTTCTCCTTTTGTGTATTTCCATGGTTTTTTTCCCCCTTCAGATGATTTTTCCCCATCTTTTAAATCTTCTCGTTGCTTTTAAGTTTTCCCTAGGTTTATAACCTAAGCATGCATATATATATAGCATTTTAAAACAACTTTGCTCAGTAGATTTTGTTTTCCAATCTCCCATAAAAGTCTGCCAGGTTTGTAAAGTCCGGAATGTCACCTCTCTCCTTTTTTTTTTTTTTTAGCTCAAGATACCTTTGAAAATTAAAGGCCATTATTTTCCTTTTTCATTTGTGCTATGATCACAAGTCATCCATAATTCTAAAACTATAGTCAAGTTTCAATCATATTCCACCTCCAATTGTAGCTCCCTTTTATTCTAATGAGTGCATACTTCTGAACTAACACTTGTATCTTTGCTTCACTAGGATTCAGTATGAAAATCTAGGGTATATCATTTCTTTGATGGGTATGTATTAATCCTCCAGTTTAATGGGAGTTCACATCAAGAGCAGAATACACAGTATCAACAGAGTTTCAGGAATTGCTGTATGACAATTTAAATATCCTGCTAACAGTTTTCAACTACCTAAGGATATGTCTACACTAGCAAGTTAGTTTGAATTAAGGAAGCTTAATTTGAACTAACTAAAGCCATGGCTACACTAGGCTTTAATTAGTTCGAATTAAGGGCTTCCTTAATTCAAATTAATAAATTAGAATAGGCTATTCGAAATAAGGGTTAATTCAAACTAGTTAGTTCGAATTAACCAATGTGGCCATGTTAGTTCGAACTAACCAGCCCATTGAATTCAATGCAAATCGCTAATTCGAACTAAGCAAGCAAGCTTAAGTCGACTTAATTAATAAGTGTAGATGCACCCTCAGTGATTCATCTTTCTCAGTTTCCTCTCTCATTTGTTGCAGTTACTACTTAGCTATGGGAATCAACCTCATGATTGTCTACAAAGCCTTATATCTCTATCTCTATTGTCTTCTCAGTTGTCATGGGCACCACTTTACTCTGGAAAGTGCATCTGTTGTGAACATAAATGAACCAGGCTTGTAGGTCATCTGCAAGTTATACTTTTGCACCGTTACAATCGTTTTTTGAATCCTTAAGGTACAGTTATCTAGCGGATGGCAAAATAATGCAATCAGGGGCTTGTGATCCATTTCAATTACCACTGTCTGTCCATAAATATACTGATTGAATCTCTCACAGGCAAACAAGATTCCTAAAAACTTCTTCTCCGTCTGTGCATATCTAGTTTCTGTATCAGTCAGTGATTTGGATACATATGCCACTGGTTGCCAGCAATCCTCATGCTTCTGTAAAATCACTACACCTAACCCAGACTTCAATGTGTCTGCTGAAATCTTATAGGTCTCCCTGGTGCATAGAACTTCAATACTGATTCATGTAGCAGATGTTGTTTTAAAACTTCCCATGATTCCTTCTGTTTAGCACCCCAACATCATTCATTTTTGTCCTCTATGAATGTCTCACAGTCATTACTTTGGCAGAAAGATTGGGTGTGAATTTTCCAAGCTAATTAACCAGGAATTGTTGGACATCTTTCTTTGACTGGGGATGTGGCATCATTTCAATGGCTGAAATCTTCCTTTTATCAGGTTTTACACGTTCATGGGAAATGTCCCTATAAAAGTCAGTTCTCTAACTCCTAAGACATATTCATCCCTATTTAGTTTGCTGTTTGCAGCTCTAGTTCCATCCAGGACTTGCCAAAGTCAACAATCATGTTCCTCTTTTGTTGAACCCCAGATGGTGATGTCATACATGAAGGTTTCCACACTGCTAATATGTTCCTAGATCATATTATGGTTTTGTGGTACACCACTGTTGCTGAAGATATATTGAAAGATAAGCATAAAAATCTGTATCTTCTGAATTGAGTATTCCATATGTATAATTTTCAGCTTTCCTCCATTAATTTTAGCTACAAAAACTTTGGCGATGCATCTAATTTATTGAAATATTGAGCATTTTCAAACTGAGCCATAATTTCTTGTCTGGTTTGTAGTTTGAAATGTTCTCTTTGTACAGCCTTGTTGAGATCCCTAGGATCTAAGCATACATGTAACTGGACTAAAGAGCTGGTGCATTCTATTGGCTCCTCTACTTTTTGTGTTACATGCATTGCTTCCATCCTTGTAAACTCAGCCGTGAGTTTATCATGGAGTGCAAATGGCACCTTTCTACGTGGATGAATAACTGCTAGTTTAGCCACATTGTATGTACCCTCCTGTACGAAACCCAGTCCCCTAAACAGATCCTTTTATTCCTGAAAGAGTGCCTCATAGTGAGATACAGTATAATCTTGTAGTGAGAGCACTCCTTTTTACCAGATTGAGTTTCTCACATGCAGACAGGGCCAAATTTGGGGCCACCTCCATTGGCATTGCAATGAAAGGCAGCCTGTATATGGTGTTTTTATGGTTAATGCTAACGAAGTTTCACCCTGGCACTGGTATACTTGTTCCAGAATAACCACCTACTTTTATATTTGTAGGTTCCATCTTAGGCCTTATTTTCAGTCTCTCATAATCTTGTGCAGATAGAACATTAACCTGAGGTCCTATGTCCCGCTTCAGTGGATTATTTCATTCACTGTCAGAGGTAATATCCAGTTCCTCTCATCAGGCTTGCTTGATCCCACTAACCTACAAAAAATTCCTGTTACATTGTCATTAACTAAATGCACCTGACTTTTTGGGATCTGCAGCAGTTTGCAAAATGATTGTTTCCCACAGTTATGACAGAGTTTTCCATAGGCCAGATACCGTTTGTTTGGGGCCATGCCGTGATCCACACTTGCTACATGGCCATCTGGACTCAGTCTTTCCTTTAGCAGGGGTTGCTTCCACATTATAGTTTGAGTCATTCTTGCTATATGCTGCTTTCCATAGTGCATAGATAACCCCTTCTGGTGAACTCAGCTGTTTTACTTGTGTTTTTACTGTTTCAGGGGCCCTGCACACTTGGCAAGCTTTGTTCAAAGTTGCCTCCTGAAATAGTCTCTATCTTAAAACATTGTCTGTGACAAAGACTCCATCGAGCCACCAGAGTTACAGGTTTTTACCGAGTTTCCTTAATTCTGTTGCTTTATGGCACCATCCAGTTTTTGCATTCATGTAAAAAAATCTATGCCTCTCAAAAGTCACATTCCTTTTTGGTATGCAATATTCCTTATGTTTAGTCAGTAGTATATTTAATTTCATGCTTTCACTTCCTCATACTTAGCTATTATAAACTTACTGTGCCTCCTTACCAGCAAAATGTGTGTAAAAACATGGGTGATTTTAGGTTTTCATCTTTGCCCTGTGCCCCAATGGCAGACAAATAAAATAGAAATCACTGCTTAAATTTTATCCAGTTCTCTGCAACATTGTCTGACATTTGCAGACTGGAAGGAATGGATGTAGAACATCCATTCAAAGGGCTTGTTTACACTGGGGGTGGAACTGTAATTCAGTTTTAGGCTGTCAAATTACAGAAGGCGAGTGATCACAGCAAATTGGTTTTCACTTCCTGAAATGCATTGCGCTGTGGGTAGTAGGGAGAGAGGCTTGTGGGGAGGTAGTTCTCCTCCGCTCACTCCTCCTCTCTTCTCTAAAGAAAAAAAGGAAGCAGGAAAAGCTTTCCTTGCTGTTTCTCTGCTGCAGGAACAACAGAGAGGCACAGTGTTGCATGCAGAGAGAGGAATTAATTGAAATCTTCCTGAGGTTGCAGGCAGGGGAGGAGCTATGTTGCTATGTTGAAATAGACTGGGGAAACTGGAAAAGCAAGATTAGAGCTACTCTCTGGATACACAGACCTAAATTCAAATTGTAGATTTTAACCTCAGTGCTACGCCACTTACAGGGGTAGTGTTAGGAGGTTGAATTACAGCTCCATTTCTTTCTTTCTTTCTTTCTTTCTTTCTTTCTTTCTTTCTTTCTTTCTTTCTTT